>JANJEY010000005.1:54916381-54927441 GCA_024703695.1 Erythroxylum cataractarum
CTCTCTCTAACTCATACTTTCTTAAATCATAGTTCTTTCATTATCAAAGTTTTTCAAACTTGTTAAGAACTGATTTTTAATAAAGTTTTCTGAAAGAACAAGAAATTGTTACTGAAGGGTTTTACGAAAAGTTTATCACAATTCAACCCCCCCTTCTTGTGTATTTTTGTTCATATTATTACTCAATATATTTACGTGTGATTTACTTCAGATTTTACTCCATATTTAGCGACGGATATTAATACCACTGCTAAACAAAATTTTCCATGTCAATGTTACCAACAGAAATTAATTTTCCGTTGGTAATTTGTAATGGTTTCTTTTTTGTCGCTAATTTTTACTTTTTTTGTAGTGTATAAATAATTATATAGCTAAATTGCAAGTAACTGATTGACTGTACGACATTAACTATCAAAAATAAAATACAAAACTTCCCCCTAATTTAACAAACAAAAACAAATGCTTATACTTTTAGAGTAAAATCTTTAGCGAAAGGAAAATGTTAAGTGTATTATATTATAACTATGGTTTTGAAACTCGGGTCGGACCAGCCGATTCGACCGGTGACTGGTAGGCTATCTAGTCCCGATAATCCCAAAAACCAATCCTCAATTGGACCAGTGCGAACCGGTGAGAACCGGTCAATTGACCGGTTAAATCAGGACTGGTCGAACCGGTTGGTCACTGGTTCAATGAATTTTTTTTTATTTTTTTATTTTGCTTTTTTTCTTTCTAAAATGCAACACGTTTTTTTATTTATATTTATTTATATTATTTGAATCGGTCAAATGAATTTTTTATTTATATTTATTTATATTATTTGATATATTTTTCTTTTTTTAATATAACTAATATTATATATAATTAAATATAATTATTGCGTAATTATGACATCACATCGATTCGACCGGTGATCGAATCGGTCAAATTGATTATTTGATATATTTTTCTTTTTTTAATATATCTAATATTATATATAATTAAATATAATTATTGCGTAATTATGACATCACATCGATTCGACCGGTGATCGAACCGGTCAAATCGATAACCAATAAAGCCTCCAATTCGACGTCCAATTCGGATTTCAAAACCTTGGTTATAACTTTCTTCCAAAGAGTGGCAATCAGTTAAGCCTATATCACACAGTTAAGCACGTAACCAGCGTCCCATTGACATGATGTGATAATAAGTAGGCGCTTTTCCAATTTGTTAGTGAAGATTAACAATTCAACCCAGATGGTTAAATCCCTATTTCAATAGATTCTTAACAAGCATTTAGTGAAAATCTTATTCTAATTTTTTGTTGGTTGCAAATATGCATCCAACGCATTGAATAATCTTTTTTAGTAATGAACTTTATATTGAACATTAATAGTTTGTTTCAATACATATTTCACTACTTGATTTCAAAAAAATAATTTAATAATTTATTGTGCCTTGCATAAATTTAGGATCTAACTTGAATAGATCACTAAATGTTTATGAGCGCATTTGATGTAATTACCTAAGAACCTTTAATACTGGCAACTTTGTAGCATTTCTTTATCCACAAATTCAAAATCAATGTAATTATGGTCGTATTGTACGAAGATAAAAGTAATATCTATTTTGTCAAGAAAAGCTAAAGATGTTAAATAACTCCCTTACATTGATTTCAAAATGAACTTAATCGACAAATTCTTTTGGTCCTTAACTTTACGATAAACAATAGGGTCTCACAACATCATTCATAAGATATACATTTTTCCTACATATTTTATTTTATTAAACTAAAATACATAAAATTTATATCCATACTAATGCTCTCATCTTCCCCAACTTCACCCTCTTCAATCATAGCATGCGTATTTTTGTCTAATTCTCTTCTGAAAATTTTTCCTATGTTGACTCCTATTTTCTTGCATTCAAGGCACTAACGGTTACTCTTTTGTTTATTCTCTTATCCTCACCTTTTTTTTTTTACCTTGTTAAATGTTTTCCAGCTTTTCTATCTTCCTTTTTCAATCTTGTGTTTGTGCTTCAGTCCAATCACCTTGTTTGGTCCTCAATATTAATTTTTGTCCCCTCTTTCCCTATTTTATCTCATATTTATTTTGCCCTTTTGGTTTCTCTCTTGTGTCCTCTCCTCCCAGCTAATTGTGTTTTTTAACATTTTGAGTAACATTTCTTTAAATTATACCCCCGTTCTCATTTATCATTTTGCTACTTTGGGTATGCTTTCTCCGATTTAGCCTTCTTCCCCCAAGACCCTTCTTCCTTTCCTCCTCTTCCATCTAAGCCTTCCTAATCATTTACAAACTCTCCTACCCCCTCTCGATTAAAGGCACTACCTACTCCTCATCTTCTTCCTCACCATCAAAACCTACTCTCCTTAAGCTCCTTTTTAGGGTGACTCAATGTCAAGTTCTAAATGACTCAACTGGAGCTCCTTTGCTTCAATACTTCCCTTAGCCTTAAAAGAGGGTTAGTTGGTGGTAAGCATGCCTATGAATGTGCTTAAGGACATAGTAGCCAAATAGAGATCTTCATTTATTGGTTTTTTTTTTTCCTTTTAAGAGAAAGGTTGTCTATCCTCCTCTTAAAGCATAGGCGTGCAGAATCTAGAATTCCTATGGTTTACTTGATGTTCTTATATTGAAAAAGAATTATTTGAGCTTTAAGTTAAGTTCTCAAACTGAAGCTCAAAGGATGGTAGACAATGGGTCATGACACTTCAATGATAGACAAATCTTTATCTAAAAATGACAACCAAGTCTAGTCTCTTCTGAACTTTAAAGCAATAAAATTCTAATTTAGGTGAACATGTTAATACTCCACTAAAATACCGACTACAGAGTGTCCAATTTTGGAGAGATATAAGGAAGAAATTTAGGAGTGATGAGTATGAGAAACTAGTAGGCAATGGCAAGGAGACCGCTCAAATCATAAATTTTGGAATTGCTACAATTGGAAGGGATTCAGTCACACTACGCTCCAGATTATGGGGTGAGGTAATTTTTGGAATCTATACTTTTTAGACCACTCATATCCATATATATCCAAATTTTGGATTTAGGGATACAACATCACTTTACTTTCAAGTTCAAAAATTATTTGGTTTTGGACGAAGGGTTCGAGGAGGCTTAAGGAAAGGTTTATGGATAGAGGTTCAGGGTTATGCTTCTTTCATCTAGGTAAGAACTCAAAATAATAAATGATTTCAGATACAAAAGCATTACGACTTTGTGAAAATTTTCTCTGACAAGCTCCAAAGCATTCGACAGTCCTTATACGATGATCCTACCAATCAGTCCCTTCAAATGTAAAGAAAGAGGCTTTTAAGTAGTCACACAAAGTTATTGAAAGCTCCTTAATTCATTTTGTAGGCAAATATCAAAGGTACAATGGTTAATGAATGATGATAGAAATGTTAGAATATTTAATGACTCATGTGATTTATGATTTGAGTAGAGACTCAACAGCATCTAAGATGATGGTTATTAGGTATTAAATAACGGAATCTTAAATAGGTCAAAGACTCTTTCCCTCTCTCTTTCACTATGAACCAACATGATGGTGGGTTAAAGTGTATATAAGTTTTAAAAACTTATGAAAGGTTATCTTAACCATTGGAAAAACCTGAAAAGAGATTAAAAAAAAAAAAGAGAGGAAATAAACTTGTATCAAGAACATCAAAATCTTACAAAACGATCATGAATATAGGTACGCCAAAATCATTCGATTCAATAATTGTCTCGCAAGAAATCATAAAGTTGTTCAAGTAAGGAAAAATCATAATATGATTGCCTAGGGTGGTAGAATGGTTACTTCTCAAGAGGACCTCTCAAAAGTTACTTTTGATTATTTAAGTAAAGCTGTAGGAACTAACAATGACTCAAATTCCCCCCTCCCTAATCCTTTATTCTATTCATAATTTTAGAGGACAGTGCTACATCACTAGCCCTACCTTTCACTATTGATAATGTTGAAAAGGTTGTATTATGTATAAGTTTTAACAAATTACCTGGTCCTGATGGTCTTAATGGTGAGTTCTTTTAAAAATCCTGGCAGTCGATTAAGGATGTAATCATACAAGCTGTCCTTAGTTTCTTCTCTGGGGGCCACTATAAAGAGGGCTTTCTCATCTCGCAGTCTAGTACTTACACCTCCTGGTATTGGTATTGGGAACAATCAATCCTTTTCAACTCTTTCATAATGCCCCATGATCGGATCTCAAAGTTGACGTGAGACACTATTCCGAGAATGCACATTAAAAAAAATCCCTTTGAAAGCATCCGATTCGATGCTTGATTCTTCAATTGAAATGGAAGAGAGCCTTGTACACCGAATTTGTTGACTTTTGACTTTAGTGTGTAATGACTTAACTGGACTTAATTGTTCAAAATCCATAGCCTGAAAGTTTACTTGTTCATTTTCAACATGAAACACAAGGAAGTTGTTTTAATCATTCACGAAACAACATTACAAAAGAAAGGAGCATCTTTTGCAACACAACAAACTAGAAGACATTATTTAACAAAATATGGACCTCCACCAAACAAAATATCTGAAAAGAATGGATTGGAGAATCCAGGCTCAGAATCATATAGGCTTTCGCCTGTACAGTATAGGCCTAGTCTAGAGTTCACCCATGAGAATGGCCCTTCAAGGAATATTTCCCATTCTACAGGTCGATACGATGTTCAATTTGATAGTAGCTATGTTGGTCGGTTCATTAGTACCTGCCAATCAAAGAAATATTATGAAATGAAATTGGAGAAAGAGTCAGAGGACACACGTTTTTGCAATCTTTTTCCAGCAGTCACTAGTATAGGATACGAAAATCATTAAACAACTCACCTTCCTATATATTGCAACCGGAAAAAAAAACAATTATCTTCTACTTAAAGGCAATCGCTGTTCACTTGCAACTCTTATGTTAAAGCCTAACGATCCCTTCTTTGACTCAGCTTCAGGAACCTCTACATCCACCAGAAATCTTCCACATACAGGCCGGTGATCAGAAAACTGAGACTCCCAACGCATATAAGCAATTTGCCGTATTCCCCCACCACACCAAAGTATTCTGTCGCACCTGGAAATCTCGGATATTCAAGAACCAAAGCAAACTGTGTAGTTTAGGAAAATATGGACAAAGAAATGGCAGCAATGGTACCAAGCAGGATTTCTTCTTTTAGTTTTCTTTTCTATTCTTTCCCCTGCATATAAATCTGAATTGTAGGAGTACTTGTAGGTAGGTGCAAAGAAGATCTTTCCCTCCTTCCATCCCCTGAACACACGTCCTGCTTCCCTTTCTATTTTCAGCTGTCAAAACATGTTTTTGGAATGATGATAGAAAAGCCCAACCTAGGCATGTATACCTATGAAGACAAACTATCAAATTGCAGAGCTTTGACTTGCACAAGATTTTAATCCAAGCACTAGTCTTTTTGTTCACATGATTGAATTTTAACCGTCCATTTTTAATGTATATGGTAACAACCCTGTGAAAAAAGAAACCAGCCTCCCCATATAAGTAATCCTAAACCAGAGATCATCCCGTTTTGGTCAAAAAATACATAGAATAATGTGAAGATCTTTGAAACTTTTCTCAATGGACACATCATAAATTACTTTGCAAAGAATTGAATACATTCCGTTGCTCATTTTTCTGTATTCAAACATAATAGCCATTATTCCATTTGATTTAGAGCATTGTACCTGATCCTTGTCAAAAAGTGCATCCCAGTCCTGCCGCTCGAGAAGTTTCCGAGTCTCAGAGTAGCTCAAGGCTATTCTATAGTTCAAGTCCCCTAACCATATGATGCGACTAGGGCCAATTGTTCAGCTAGAAATCAGGTTTAACAGCAATGACAGAAGAAAAGAAAATGCAACTCTTCATTCAAAGATTTTTTAAGGGCTTACTCATGTTCAATTATTTTTTCAGGAACTCGACTATGTGGTGATTTGCAAATCCTTGGAAATTGTGTGTTCTTAAGGATCTCTATGACATCCGAATTTCTCCTATGCTCATCTCCTTCTTTCTCACCTGATGCCAAGTGACTGCACACAAAGCATAAACTTGTCTGATAGAAAGTCATGCTAACAGATATACATCCCTGCAACAAGACAATCAACTCTAAATTAGAGATCAAAATAGTAGATCAAAGAGAAAGTCTAAATGATTAACATTAATGATCCAGAGGCACATAATTTTGCATGATTATATATCTCGATAATACCTTGTTTCCAAGGTAGCCCATGATTCCACGACCAACAGAAGAGATTCTCAAGTGACTTATATGTGGAGCAAGGTCTCTCTTCACCCAAATTGTAAGAAAAATTCCGACCATTTGTTTTCCAACTATAAGGCTGTACTTCATGTGATCAACACCAGCAGAAGTGGCAATTTCTGAAGATACATAACTGCTGAGTCCATCCTCCTCCTCCTCAGATGAGAGATCTTCTTCAGTTTTGTTAGTTTGTGGACACCAAAGACAAAATTCCTTGCTAGACTTTCTTTCTAATATTGGAGAACAATTGCAAGCTTTCAGCCGCTTTCGACTCTCTGTCCTGAAACTTTTGCAGATCTTTCTAAGAGAAGGCTTCTGGAAGAGAATTGATTTTAGAGATCTCGATGACACATTGAATGATTCATTCAATGACTGATTTATTAAAGCTAGCCATTTGGCAGCAGGCTCATTGTCTTCTACCACAAGCACATTTCCAGCATTTAAGGGAACTATTTCCTGAAAACTGCAGTGCGAAAAAAGGTGAGAAGAAAGAAAGCACAATCAAATGTTTATAGAAAGAATTTTTAGTAGAAAATAAAAACAACATGAAGGGGATTGTATTGAATAGAATTTTGTTATTCAGCACAACAATTGGAATTAAAACTCTTCTCTTTGAGATGAAATAAACCAGTCCATGTACATGCAACTTCAACCAAGCATTGAAATTGCAGTCTTACAGAAAGTTCACATTCCATCAGATGAGAAAACACAAGGAAACAGATCAACAACAGAATTAATTGTTAAGTACTTTAGCTAGATCATGCTTGAGAAGGGCACATAGAAATATAAGGCAAAAACAAAGTCCTTTATCGTGGACTTCAGTCAAATCTTTCTGTCAAAAAAGATGGCGGGAGAGAAAGAAAGGTAGAATACCCCAAAACATATACGTCTGATGGATTGTGAACCTGAAGAAAATTGTCCAGATTGAGGCCATCATGTGGTGATTTACCTCCTACATTCCATGTCGCCACAAAAACTCTAGGCAAGGAGGAAAATTGATAAGAAATTTTAGTTCCTATTCCATGAGTAATAAAAATGATGAGTTAAGTGATCAACTGTCAAAAAAGATGATGATTTAAGAAGTAAGTAGTCGTTAAAGTGTCACCTTAATGACTGAGATTGATTGATTGGCATGGGAACAATGAAATTGTTCAAAAATAAAGACTCGAGTGCTGAATCCGAATGCTCTTCTGCAAGTAGGAAGAAACAGAGATAAATGGTAATAAGAAACACAAGGAAAACGATGCAAAAACAATACCACTCAAGACCACTGCTCAATAGGCTAGGAAAAAAAGTTTACAAATTGCTGGTGGTAGGTGCAACATCCAAGCAGTCCTCAGACTCTAGCACTTGTATTAAAACAGATAAGAAGTACTTATAATAGGAAAAGAACTGGAAGATAAGAAACAAACACCCCAGTTGGGTCACAGAGAAACAGAGAATAGAGATATTGTTCAATCCAGCATTGTATACGGGTTCAAACATGAATATATTCCCATTATTGGAGCAAATTGCAATTATATTCTTTATTTCACATCATTTCAACTACTGCTACTCTTGTCCTTACCAAGCCTTTTTGAAATCGTAATCTCTACATGATTTGCTTACAAAATTAAAATTTATTTGGGAACAGTGTAAAGGTACAAAGATAGTTTCATCAAAGGCCAAAAGTATCTCATTCCTAACCCAAATAAAGGAAAGGAATGGCATTTTATAGTAATTAACTAAAAGATTAATTCCGTTTATAAGGATCTTCCCCTGATAAAGGCACGATTCTTTTCACACCATTGATAATCAAATGGAAACATTGAAAACAACAAAAACAGCAATGTCATAGCTCATACCGCAAGAATCAAGTGAAGATTTCTTCTCTTTCCTCCCATTTCCCTCCTTTGACCAGAAAAATCTCTCTAGAAAAGACTGTAAAATGCAACAGAAGCGCAAAAACCAGAAGTTAAAAGAGAGATTCAACTAGTTTTGGACAGAACCTTGAGATGAATGGTGGATGTCATAATGCTTCTATGGTGTAGATGTCACAGATATGTACTATAAAAGCCAACATCCCGCCGACGGATGGCCCAATGGGTGCTTTAGAGAATATCAGAAGGGGAAAAGTAAAGAATTGATACAACCAGAAGCCAACCTTGCTTTTCTGGTCTCGATTCCTTAATGTCATGTCTGAAGCGACTTTATTGTGACAACCTCAACGACCTAAATCCTAGACCTTCAATTTTGGATTGGAAAACAGTCAATGCAT
Organism: Erythroxylum cataractarum; assembly: GCA_024703695.1. NCBI lineage: Eukaryota > Viridiplantae > Streptophyta > Magnoliopsida > Malpighiales > Erythroxylaceae > Erythroxylum > Erythroxylum cataractarum. The sequence continues at coordinate 54,924,914 of JANJEY010000005.1, forward strand.
TAGAACAAGCCAGTTACGAAGTCTAATGATTCAGTCAATCGAAGATTAAATCCACATCTTTTCAGAAATCATAAGGACATGAACACCCAAAACAAATAAACAAAACGCAAGAATGGAACCAAAAAGAAAATCAAACCCAATAACCATAATCAGAATTACCCAGAAAGGAAAATCAAAATGCAACATCTAAGCACGTGTGATGGCTGCGGCAAAAAGTCAACCTTCTTGGCTGATATCTACCATGCTTTCATCCAGTAAAAGGACTGACAGGCAACGAAACCAGAAAAGGGTAAAAGGAACCTGAGTATTCCCGTCCTAAAACTGCCAACTATTTATTACTGACGACCAAATTGTGGTCTTCACCGGTGTGATGATTGTTTTACGTGCGCATATTTTCTTTGGTTTCTTTTATTATTATACTTTTATACGTTTTACAAGCTCCTTTCTTGGTCCGTTTCTTTCTCAAATTTCGAAGTTTCCAAAGTGGGTTCCTCGTGAAAATCAATCATAAAAAAGGAAACAGTCAAAGTAAATGTCCTCAAGAACGTAACTTTGAGGTCTATAGAGAAAAGGCTTAGCTTCTAATACCAAAAATAAGTAAATAAAAACCCTCAAAACCCGACAAAAACAAAAAAAGAAAAGAGTATATTTTGTTAGTATCCTCTATCCTGTAAGACTGGACCGAAGAAAAAAAAAAGTCGTTTGCTTTTGTCCTACTTCTGTTATGTAAAGATTGTTCCATCCTTCGGAGAGAAGTCGAAGAACTCTGAAGTGGGAAGAAGGGGAAAAAGCAAGATGCTCTGTTGCTAAAGCTGGTGGTGTGCCTGTATTTCGGTACCCATTTTTTTACGCTCCATTTAAGAACATAAATGAAAGGTGGTTTGTTTTCTCAGTAAATAAGGGGGGCGTGGAGCCCACGTCCTATGTGTAAGTGTGGAGACACAAACAGAACAGAAGAAAGTGTTTCCTGGCAGTGCGGCAGTTTCTAGTAGCGGCGTTGTTCCCAGGAAGGATGTGCTGGTCTTGTCTTGGTCCCAAGGTTTGGACTTTGGACCGGCGCCTCTCTCTCTTTCTCACGTCTTCTTCTTTTTTACATTTTTAAATTTCTGATAACCAGCTACCTACTATCAACCGATTTACCTCCCATCACCTTTGGTGAGTTCAAAACAGTAAACCTTGAATGATGAGTTTATTATTACAAAAAATTGGTAGGCTTCAACGGACAAAATGGGGGCCAAAGACAAGACAACCTCTGCTAAGTTAAGATTTCTAGTCTTGTGCTTGGAAACTTTTGGGATTTCTAGTCTTGTGCTTGGAAACTTTTGGGATTTCTAGTCTTGTGCTTCGAAACTTTCTGGCGGTCAAAGCTCTTGTACTTTCCGACGACGAGGGACCTCTTTGATTTAGTTAATTGCATTGAGCATCACATCAAAAAGTTTCATGAAAACAATTGCTTTTTTAGTCCAATTGACTAAGATATCATATTATAAATAAAATGGTTAGTTGCTTTCAATTTCGTCATATGCAGAGCGGAGTTATTTTGTATTTTGGATGGATGATCCAAATTCATTATTTTGTTGGTAACTTGTAATGGATAAGCACCTATTAGACATGGATCCAATCCTGCTCTTTAATTATTTACGGTGTTCCTTATTCTCGATATTTCACAAAGGAAATCTTGAGACATAATATCTCCCTTAGGAAATCTCATTAGTTTTAAGTTTTATTGTCTAAACAACCGGATATTATGTTTAAATCTAATGAAGAAATACTAATTTAACTTATGTTGTCCTAATTTTCAATTTAAAAAAGAAGTGGCAATTTCGTTTGACCCTGATATTTAGTATTGATATTTGTAACATAATTAATTAAAAATATTCTTTATTTTATATACATTTATTTAATATAAGATAAAGTTCATGGAATTAGCATAATTTGTAAATAAAAATTTCGATAAGATTATACTATGATATTCTTAAATGCATTATCCCTATTTTATTTTTAGAAATTTTTTATTAAGATTGGATATCAAAAGAGCGAAAAAAATTATATCTTTCTTATAAATGAAGGATTTAATCTCGTAAATTGATGTATGCAGATAACCATGTGCTTATTACGAAACAAATTTACTGAACTGGCTAATTTGAGAATTTCATATAGAACATTATATATGTGTTGATATAAATGTCTATTATAATGATTGTATAAATAATCTTTTTACTTGAAAATTTTTAAAATGTCTCATATAGAGATTTTTATGTTTTAATACTAATTAAGACGTGTTTTAGTCATTGGTAACTTAATGGGTAATCATTAAATATAATATGAATTACAAAGATGTAGTTGAGTAGTTAATATATAATTTATCACTCTAATCAAAGAGATTGTTGTTATAAACCGAAATTAAAATTTAAGAATATTTGGGAGATGAGAATTCTTCTTATAAATTGGTGTCACTTACATCAAGTTAACCCTTCTATTTATAGTACAAAATTTTTAATAAAATACTATCATGATAATAGAAGTGG
>JANJEY010000005.1:54974687-54989004 GCA_024703695.1 Erythroxylum cataractarum
CCACATCTTGGAGATTTGTGTCACAATGCATGAAATACAAGTTATACATCCCAGTTCTAGTGACCATGACTATTTTTGATGGCAATCTTGCTGTTGACTCATCTAAACTGAAGGAAACACTAAAAATATAAGGCCATCTGGGGTCCTTTGCCGATGGACGATGGATAATTTCTCCTTGCAAACAAACGCCTAATTTGGCAAGATCAGCTGTACAACAGACAGCCCTTTGACCTCCATACGCGGAACCCCCAATTGTCTCTCTATCTTCCACCTCAAAAACAACAGCATGGATCAACCCCGAGCTAAAGTTAGTGTTGGTTCTTCTAAATGTGATCTTCTCAAAACTGAAAGTACATAACTAAGTAGAATTAGTCCTTGAGAAAATAATTAAAAAACCAAGGAATGCAGGAAATCATGATACGCATTGTAATAAGTGAACTGTCACAAGTATAACCTAAGGTCATCAATACATGACCTGCTAACATTCTTAACAAAAGCACAAGTTTCAGATGGAAATGAAAATGAACCTTAGGGCGAAATTGCTTCTTTTCTTCTAGGAAATGCATAAGTTCTAGTTTCTCCGTTTTATATTTGTCAACGTCCATACCAGGAAAAACAACATTTTGGATGGAAGACACCAAACAAATTGATATGACAATCAAGAAGAACTAGCGATAAAATCTACGACAGACTTTAAAAGCATGTCTTCAATCCATGATCTGAGGAAACTAACAAGATATGCGATTTCAATTTAAGTTTTTACCACAAATAGTTTTTGAAACGAATAAGTAGGGGCTCTATGATCACATATTTCCGTATGAGCAGCTCATGTACATTCATCCTTTGAATCAGATAATAACGTAAAGTAACAACAAAATTGGTTATCGGATTTGCCGTCAAGCGAATAGAATATGGTGAATTGGGAGGATAAAATCAGCAACTTAGGGAAAATTCAGAATTCTCCACCAAAACAAATCTTCTCTCCCATTTGTACTTTCTATCTATGATCCAATGGCCACTCACAATCATTTAAACACACAAAGAACAGAGAGAACAGACAGAACACATACAGCGAATAAGCAACCTAAAACCAAGAGATCTGCGAATTATAGGCACAATAGTAGCAATGAAAGCATAGCTGGTGAGTGAACTGAAATTACCGTATATAGGAGTCACCTTTACCACTTTCGCTAGGATTTGACGCGGCCGAAGAGTAAATCCCTTCGCTACCTCCATGAACAACAAAGGCATTACCTTTGCTCACGAAACTCTCACCTTTATATTCATGAACTGAACCTTCAACAACGGAGCACATAAAGACCCACATACAACATATAGCCCCTAAAACAGCTGCCGATTTATACGCGTGAGACATTCTTCCACAAAGAGAAAGATTGCACCTTTTGGAGACGGAATAAGTAAATTTTTGTGGGTTTCTGAGTTTTGGATCTGTGACTTGATATCTTGTACTTAAGAAGTCTGAAGGGTCGAAGGGGAGCGGTGTGTGGACTTCGAAGTGAGTGTTGCGACACAAGCTTCTTGATGTCTTTGTTTAGCAACGATTATAAGTGACGGGAGTGAGTTAAAAAATAGCTGATTGAAAAAGTTAAAATTTGAACTTTTTAGAAAAATTCAAATTTTAATTTTTAAAAAAATTGTATTTTAATTTTTTTTAAAATTATTTATACTTTAAAAGTGCTTAAAGTTTACAACTAAACATCCATTTTTTTTCTAAAAATAATTTTTGCTGTAAAAAAAAAATATTTTTAGAGTCTCCAAAAATTGAACCAAACAAGCACTAAGTTACACTATCGTATCATGTTTTGACTAAAAGAAAAGATATATATATATATATATACAGAATAGTGCAGTTATTTTGTCTAGTGATGACAAACAAAAAAAACAAATGGTCGTTTGACTACTGCATCTTCATCCAGCAAAAGAACAACCTTTTGCCAGAAAAATGTTAGAGCATCCAAAATGTATCAAGGGCAATTACATTTGATCTGCTGCGAGCATAAAAATTTGACTGTCCTGAACAATAAGAACTCGTGAATTTTTTACAATGAGTTGATACTAATATCGAAGACAACAGATATGTGACAATTGAGCTAGTAAACCTAAGCTCATATGGAATCCAGATGTGTTTGATGCACTAAACACAAATCAAATATAGAATACAATGCCAAACAGCTAGAGTACAATGTCAAGACTGCATTGTCATTACTGAAACAGAGTCAGGTTCATAACCATGCACTCTTAAGCGATAAATGCAAGTGTGAGTAGGGCTTCCATGGTTGGATATGAAATCCAGCCTAACTGTGTCAATAATGCCAGAAGCCGCTGACTCAAACACGTCAAAAGTCTGAGCATTACTCTTCTCAAGGTCATAAGTAAACTCTCTCAGAAGGAACATCTTATCATCCTCAACCTTGAAATTCCTATTACTACCTTGCAACCAGCCAGATACTCTACAATCCTTGGGAGCACTTGACCGGTCATAAGCAACACTCTGCCCATGCAACCAAAACAAATCATATTTTAGAACATAATTTGTCACAGAATAGTTCTTTTTTGTGAAAGGGGAACAATGTAACCATGAAAGATAACAAAAGTGAGACAAGGAAATTTTTATCACAGCAGAGTTATTTCGTGTGAAAAAATATCTATCCATCAAAGATAAGAAAAGTGACTCAAGGAAACTTTTGTTAAAGCAGAGATATTTTGAGTGAAAATGAAAATATGTAACCATGAAAGATGAAAAAAGTGAGACAAGGAAAATTTTGAAGGTCGGTTTAGCAAATTATTAGCAATTCTAGAAAAGTAGTATAGTAAGGTGCAACAAAACCAAGCATAGTTTTTCTTCCCAGACAGTGAGAGTTCTTTTCATCTGAAAGAGCAATCAAAGAACTCAAGTTGGGTGAAAATGGATGGAAAAATTGAACTCAATACCACTCAAAGAAACCGAAATGCCCACAGTAGAAACCTAGGTGTGTAGTCAATGCTAAGGAACTCCAAATCGGATAAAGCAAACCATGGAAATGTAGAGAAGTGAAAGATGATAGGAAAAGAAACTACAGAGAACTGAGAACATCATTATTGCCAAGGGCCATATAAAAAGCAACAACCTTTACCAATTTCTTCTAATCTCCCACACCTATTTGGACATGTTCATGATTTGATTTAATTGATGTAGCTGAAAAATAGTTGAAATTCCTTGACCTAAATATAAAGTAAGATATGATTCTACATTGGTCTGGCCACGCACACAGCCAGACTTTGAGTTGGCTTCTTGATTCAAGGAATAGAGGAATTTGGAATATCACTATATACAAGCATATCTACACTACAAGAATGCTGAATGATAAACTTGGAATACTGCAATAACACTCGTTCTAATTTGTTTTCTTATCTCCTCCATTTTAATTATTAGACAAGGTCCTACTCCATCCCGTAAGGGTCCCTTTCGTAGATACTGTCAGCAGATACCTTTCAAAGGTGAACAGTACTGAGTAAGAAATTAAACTTTTAACAGAGACACATACCTCTGAGACAAACAAAATAACTGATCTACACGGATTGTCTTTAAACAAATCAATATCTTGATCAACAACACATCTAAAGCTTAGTAACTTCAAAGAAATTTCTTGATCACCAACAAATAATTAATTAGTCAACAAGACAAGCAGATCAGATTTGCGTCAACTAGGTTGTTGGGTTTCTTGTAGGAATGTTATTAACCTACCGAACATAAGCATTCCATCAAAAGCATTTTGTACTCTCCCTTTTCCTTAAAATTCTAATCTAAATAACACGGCAGGAAATTATATGCTAAATATCCATTCCATCAGGAACTTAAAGATCTTATTTTAAAAGTTTTTTCTAAAGTCATTAACATGTTCTAATATTATTTCTTTCCAATGGCACCTTTAAAGACAGCAAGCACTTGAAATTTCCTTAAATTCAACTACACCAGTTCCAAAATTTTACATGTCTATGGAGAAGTTTTAGCAGAATCCTGTGCTTGGGGAGCTAAATCTTTTCTTGGCACCAAATCTTTCACACTCAAAAGTCAAAACCATAAAATAATTAGAACCTAAACACTAGCGCAAAAACTCTAGCATTGCCAATTAATAAAAGGTCAAATGCCAAATAATGAGTGATAATTCAAACGCAACATCTCATATTATATCAATAATAGGACCCCATTAAAAGATCTTCTGGATCTAAAATTGGACAAAGACAAAAAAAAAAGTAACCTATGATCAAGTCAACAAGCATTCCATAGTAAAACAGCAAATAATGAACCACAACAGATTAACGCAAAAGCAAACCTTAGAAACATGCTCCAAGGTGATAGCCTCGGGAATAATTGCCGCTCTTAGTCTAATCTGTACAAATCCGGTACTACCTTCAAGAGCGAAGCAGGCTCCAGGCTCTCCAAAACTTGGTTTCAACATCTTAGAAGAATAAGGATGAACATCATGATTATATATGGAAAACCAGTGATTCACCTTTCCTGGAACAAATGGCTCTGAGTGCTTCACAACCGTTGCCCCACCAGACGCCAACGCATAATCGACCCTCCCAAGTCCATCAGCCGCATGCTTTTCCATCTCCTTCTCTACTACTTCCTTTGCATATGCCATTATCTCCTCCAAATTCACATCATTTGGACCACCGTTGCTATCTTTCCCCTTTACTAACTCCTGATAAGCTTTTTCGAATTCCTCTTTTGACAACGACTGTACTGCCCTCAACTCTCCTATTGACTTCTCCAATTTCTCACTTCTAGCTTCTAGTTTCCTCAACCCACTATCCAAAACCGCTCCTTTCTCATCAATCTTCTTGCTCATTTCTCTTCTCAACCCTCCAATCTCATTGTCAATCTTCTTATCGACAACCTCCACTTGCACCTGAATCATTTTGGTGGTTGTTTTCAAAAATGACTCAACTTCCGCAATACTCCCCTCCAATTCGGACGACAAACCCATCTGGGTCGGATAATCCCCTGATTTCAAAACCATTCTCCGAACCATCTGCACTAAACCTATCAAGACAAGCATTAACAATAAATTCTTGGTTAAAATACTCATAATCGTCAACCAACGAGGTCTATCTGGCTTGGAGACGCTCCTTCTGGTCCGACGTGGCGAAACCGCCGAATCATTCTTCTTGAGTTGGATGGCATCTTTGGAATTTCTTTCTAAAACCACGTCTCCTCTTATGGAGTGGTGGCTTAGATCCCTACTATGAGAGGTAGCGGTTCCTCCTTTGTCATTCGTGAAATTGAGGGTATTGTTGGCCTCTCCGCCATTGACCTGTGCTTCATTAGGAAACAATTCGATTTTGTTAGGTTTCTTCTCGCCAACCACCACGGGTCTCCGTCGAGTGGTGGTGTTGGCGGCTGTGATCGAGACAGTGGAAGCGGACATGACGGTGGCTGCAATCAGGCCGTCGGATAAAGCCTAAATGGAGGGGGAATTTGGAATTTCAAAAGGAAATGAAACCCTAGAGAGAGATGGGATGAAGCGCCGAGAGAGCCTGAGAATTGGAGGGAGTGTTAAAATTTTTGGAGTTTGCGTAAATTTTCTTTTCATTTTCTTTTCCACTTGCTAATTGGTCACGTCTTATGATCTAACGCGACGCGACGTATTGAGGGCCAAGTCAGCAACCAGTAGACTTTTACTATTTGGCCATATGTTACGGGCTTCCTTTCTCCCGGCACCTTCCTTTTCTTTAGTACGCAACCTCAGCGGCTAAATATTCCACAAAAAATTTAATTAAAAGATAAATATTTAGTAAAATAAAAACATATTGAAATTAATTTAATCTAATCTAATGCATTTAAAATCATAATTTAAATGTAATAAATATTTTATATTTTATTAATTATTAGTATTTTCTTTTATAATTTTTTTTTGTATAATCTAATTCAATAAAAAAGTGACATGCTAAAAAAAGATTGAAGTTTTTTAATCATTTTTCAAATTTTGGTATCTATGTAACTTGAGTAATTTTTGGGTTAACCAAATAATCTCACAATAATTGGTATGTTTATCTTAACAAAAAAGTAATAGAATAATTTAATAAGCTAATATTATAAAAAAAGTGTTTCCTAATTAAATTTAGGGATGATAATAGACTAGAGAGATAAGACCTCAGATGTGCAACAAAATCCTTCGACAAAACAAAGTCAAATAATAGAAAAATCATTTACAATTGATAATATTACGATGAAACTCGATTAATTAGTTCTTTAAATCTAATTCAAGTAAGCTAAAGTTATTATTAAAATAATATGTTTCTTAAATCCATAAAGTAAAAAAATCTTGTTTTGGTCAATTATACTAAAAATAATGTCTGGCCAAAAATAATGTTGTTTTGGTAAAAGATTTCAAGTTTGGCAAATATTTTAATCTAACCCTCGAGTTTGAGCCCAGTTTGAAACTGAATCAATCTAAATCTAATTCGTTGACTTCAGATTAGGACAAGTTGAACTAGAATGGAAATCTCATTCTTACTCAAAAAAAATCTTTTATTCTATTATAGTTGCCAACAATATATGCATAATTGAAACCACTTTGGTAATAAGATATTTTGGACAGTGAAATTAGCAATACCCAACTTATAAGAATCATGTTTTCTTTACACATCACTATCCCTTTGTTATTAGAATCCATGTTACTGATGTTAGTATTTTAGCAAGAGGAGAAAAGAATTTAGGTTTTTAAGGAAGAGTCTAAGATGGCTTTGCTACAATGGCCAGTGACTTATTGTGAGAGCTAGTTCGGTGGAGTGAAAAAGAAAGCAATAACAGTGAACCTGTTGTCCAGAAAAAAAAAAACAATGAATCTGTGATGACACCTTAAACAATCTTACATTCCATCAACATAACAATGTCAATAATGTAGCTCTCCATTGCAATGATAATGAGACATGAATTTGGGAAGACAGTATTCAATGGTTTCTTTTTTGAAGTTGAACCAGTTTATTCAACTAACTTATTATTTGATAAGAATTTTTTTTTGTTTTTAATGTATCAAACTCAATCGAAATGTCTAGTTTATCAAAAATTTTAAATATTGATCACAATTGTTAATGATTCAATGAATCTTATTACATGGCTTAATGAGTATATTAATAGGAATGTTGATTTTATCGAATAAGCAATACACTCTTAACTATGTATGAAATGAGTTTGATTTATTCAGTATGATTCATTTTTTTCTTGAAGTTTATGGGTTTTGACAACGCGTGTCAAGTGCACTACAAAATTTACTTGACTCTATACACTAAAATTTGTAGTTATGGTAAGTCGGGATCGAATCCATAGAGAATGTTTGGTTAATTTTTATAACGAAATTAATTGATGCAAGGAAGATATATGGGGTTTTTAGATTTTAAGCAATTTAGAAATTAAAGTAAAAGTAAACTATCGAAAATAAATTAAAACAAACAATAAAAAATGAGAAAAGTGTTGAATATAAGTAAGTCTAGTTATAAGGTCAATCTCGACTTAAACACGATCAAGCACATTCTATCATTTTAACGTTTTTACAATTCTTTTCGAACTGTTGATCTGAGACTAATAGAACGTTTTATAAATCTCGATTTTTCTTTAGATTGTGTTTAATTAAGATACGATCAGTGATTAAACTTAACTACCGAATAATCTAGAATATAATCTCTAGATTTAATTTGACAGCCACATTATGAATTAAAAAATGGTCAATATAGGTAATAACCTCAGACGTTCAAGTTATCTAACCTAAGTTATGTTATTCCTAACGATTAACGATCACTGCTACTCAAAAACATCAAAAGTAACAATTACGGATTGCATTCAAAGTTTTAACAATAGGTTTGAAATAAAATAATCAAAATAACATATTAAGATCATTTATCCTAAAATCAATCAAATCAATACTAATAATACAACAATCCGAAAAAAAAATTACTAACTTAAAATGATAAAAATAGCTTAATCGTGACTTGTGATCGATATTCTTGTTGAATCGGTATCAAAAAAATGAGCCTTCTATCCCTATTTTCATGCTCCAAGATAGGGTCATCATCTCCATGTGCTTCGGTAGTGAAGAGAACAAATAATGATAGTTACACTCCACCTAGTCTCCTATTCATCGATTTGACAAATAAAGATGATGGACTAAGGCTTCATTCACTTTCTATCTCCCACTCTTTTCTGCCGCCTCCCTTTCTCACTATAGCTTGGATGTGACTAATAAATGTTAGGTTTTTGGTCGACCCCACAATTCACTCACTTCTCTTCTTGCAACCACCAAATCGCAACCACTTTCCTTCTCTCAGCCACCAAGCCTTCACGCCCACTCCTCTCTGTTGTCTGCACTGCACTGTTCTATGAATGGGAAGAATAAACCTTAATGGTTTTCGGTCCACTTAACTGTTCATTTAAAACTCTTTTGATGATTTCTGTGCTGTGTTTTTATTATGTCGTTGTACGTCTGCATTTTGGCTCCACTACCTTGGGTTTATGCATCGTCGCTTTGGTCATTTGGTGCTGGTGTATGAAACATGCAACGTGAAATGCTATTTGCATCTGCGTTTCATGCGTTTAGTTTCATGAAAACGTATGAAATGTAAACAACGTTTATGCTGTTTACGTAAAATAGTGTAAATTGTTTATGTAAAACAACGTTTACTAAACGCTGGGCATTGATGTTTTACTCTTTTGGTGCTGCCGTTTCACTGCTTTCCACTTTTCCTTCTTGCCTTAAATCTATTCGCTGCGTCGTTTTTTGTCTCCCCTATTTTAATTTCTTTTACTTCCAAATTGCACCTAAAGTCACATATGAGTTAAACTATCTTAAACAATTATAAGACATTAATCACTAAGTGTAGCATACCACATGAATCAAATTTTAAACACATATTAGATTTCATGCTCACATGTGAGCCCTAATGATTCAAAAAAGGATAAATTCAAATTGATATAGGGTTCATCCACATATGGAAATGGAGTCCTAACCAAAAATTAATTAAGCTTGCTAGTTGAGTTGAATTCTAATTTTATTTTAAAAAAATAGTTGGAATCCAATTGTACTTTTTGAAGGATTACTTATAAAAAGATTGCACTCTAAGATGAGTTCTCATAATCATTATCCTTAAGTTCAATTAGAGGATTATTTTTTGCATACCTAGCATCATCAACCCTTATTATTTGAGCATCAAAGAGTCTTTATCAGGAACACCCTAGCACTTTGACCAGTTATAGTTGCAAGTTTGTAGAACTAAGATCATTCTAGTAGGCCTACCCAAGTTTGAATTTAAATAATTTGATATGGTTTGTAGGAATCCTTTAGAGATCTTTCTATATTCTTACTTGAAAAATCTTAAATTAGCTAAATTACTCCTACCTCGCGAATGAATAATAGATACTCATGGAAGTAATCCATCTACTAACCTCAATAGAAAAATAACGACCTTTAAAGCTCTTTGAACTAATGAGGACTTTGAGAACCAAACCACTAAAACTTAGATATTACAATAATAAGTCAACCATTTGATGTAATAAAGGAATCATATGCATAAATGAAAACAAACTGACACCTCATTGCCATATTTAAAAGGATCCCTATCCATATTCCTGGAACCAATGCCACTAGAATATGACATATACGGAATAAGAATGATAGTGGATAGCCCATTAATACCTAATGTCTTAATAGAGTCATTATTGACCATATTTAAGTTTCCAATATTAGACTCTTAAAAAGACATACATGACCTTGTTGATCATATGAATTAGGTAAGGCAAATAAATTCGGGTCTGGCTTGACCTAAAGTTAATAGGCTTAAAGTCTGATCAAGCTCGGGCTGTCTGATCTGAAGTTTAAAAATTTTAGGAAAATAAAGTTATTTTTTAAATTTTAATTGAAAACATAATCAAGTATAGCCAAGCTCAATTAGGCTTTAAACTGTCCAAGCTTGATCAGACTCAAGCTTAGGTTGTGTGTCCCTAACTCGATCAGGCTTTGGTCAAGCTCTGGACTCAGGTTAAAATTTTTGAGCCAGGCTTAGGCCTGTAGCTCATTGCCATCTTTGATGTATATTAATATAGGGAACTTATACCTTTATAGAATTTTATATAGAAAAAAGGGAACACAAAGTATTAAGAAGGTATATATTAGGGTATAAATATATTTGGAGAATGTTAAGTAAAACATGTGAAACAATTATAGAATTAGAGATTTTGTCTACTCGATATCTATATCTCAAAGGTATAAAGAAAGCTTAAGGGACTACCTACGCACTTTAAGCTTAAAGGATTACCTACATCATTTTAAGCTTAAAATATTAGATACATCGCTTTAGTTTTGAAGCAATCTAAATCCCTAGCCTTATTATATAAGGTAGTAGTAGTAGTAGTGGCCTTCAAAAATTGATTAAAACCTTGCTAACCTTTATGAAACTTTATATGAAAAAAGCAAACGTAAAGCATTAAGAAGGCATATATTAGGGTATATATAGATTTGGAGAATGTTAAGCAAAACATACGAAACTTGACTAATAAAAAATAACAAAAATAAGGAGATAGGTACATCTTTGATCAATAAAAATAAGTAAAAGAAGTTACAAACTAAACATGCCAAAGTTGAAAATGAAAGAAAGATTAAAGAAGAACTCCCTAGGTTTAATATGATGGTTAACTATGTCCTCAATAATGACTTATTTGCAAAATAAAAAGGAATGCCCTTAACCATATTAGAAGGAATAAAAAGCCTATAATGCCACGTCTATTATGATATTATACACGAAGTTGATCGCTGCAAGAATTCAGAAAAGTAGCTAATGACTTTATTAGGCAATGAAGGTTGAGCTTTTTTATTAGAGGAAATAATATGGATGATCAAGTTAGGGAAGATTAAAGAAGATGTACTGTATGAAGGTCAACAACTAGGAAACTAAATAGGCAACCAAATCCTACTTAAAGGGTGATCCATATAATTACATAGAGGGATTGTAAAGAGTTAAAATTACATTTAATGAAGGAATCACGAGTAGAGAGTCATGAAAAAGAACCTTATCGAGATAAACCTGGAAAAAGAATAATGGTCTTTAAGGTCACTATCTAAGAAATGGATAATAGTCTTATGAAGACAATATGTTTGTAACTCGATTAATAACTAACTTATTAGACAAAACAATATTAGTGAATAATGGAAGAGCCATCAAAATTTTATTGAATAATGCCTTTAAAGAAATGGACTTCTCAATGAATATATTGAAACTTATGACCACACCCCTTCATGATTTTATGGGAGGTCAAATATACATAAAAGAAAAGATATATATGCTTATAACAGTAGGGATATGATCAACATAGTAACCAACATTATATAGTTCTTTATAGTAAGAAGACCATCTATGTAGAATATTATAATTGTTTGGTCATCCTTTGTTTGACTTTAGTAATCATATCACTGTATCAATTGTTAATGGCATTCTTAATCTTGAGTGAAGCAGATGAAATACATAAAGACCAAAGGATGGTAAAATAGTGGCTTACCATAACCTTAAAAGAAAAGAATATTGCATACATGATAAGGTAGAAGAATTGAAGGTCAAGGATTTAAAAAGAGAGAGAGCCACAAGAAGAAATCAAATAAGTTATAATTCAATTATCTAAATTGTGGAAAGAATTAAAAAAAAAAACACAATGGAAGCCCTAAAAATTCATACTTTAAACACTTAAAAATTCTTGCGTATAGGGTCCGGCTAACATATTAGGGGAAAATAGATAACTAATTTCTTATATGTTAAATATAAACTCTCCTTTAAGAATAATAAAAAAAGAAAGAGAAAGAATTTCATAATAGAAAGGCAACATGTTATAGAAAAGGAGATGAAAAAATTATTGAAAAATGATTCATTAAAGAAGTTGATTATCCATTCTAGCTTGCTACTAAGTTCTTGGTTACAAAGACTTATAGGGATCGGAAAATACGTATGGACTTCACAAACTTAAACAAAATGTACCCAAAAGATATCTATCCTTGGTGGATGTTGTTTTAGACCATTAAATCTTAAGTTTTATGGATTTCTACTTAGGATACAACTAAATCAGGATGAATAAAGTAAATGATCAAAAACCTTCCTTCATCACTCACAATGTATCTACTATTACAAAGTTAACACTTTTAACCTGTAGAAAGCAGGAGTAACCTATCAAAAGTTAGTAAGATTTTTTACAAAACAAATAGGATGAAACATAGAAGCATATATGGATGATATGATTGAGGAAACAAAGGTATAAGTGGATCATGATGTTGATATAGAAGAATGCTTCATAATCTACGAAAGTGTGACATGAAACTCTATAAGGTTCCAATCATGCATCTCATACATAATATATATCAAATATACGCAACAGAAAATAAAATGAAACCTTAAAAACCATATCCACTCATGCATATAGATGTAGAAAACAAAAACATGAAATATAAGTTGTTTACATACCTTTCTGACAATCTCCTTTGTTCATTAGTCTTCTCTGTGTTAGGTTGTCATAAACCACAACGATCAACATAGAATGTCTCTAATGAAAGTCTACACGAAGATAAAAGGATAGAGATGGCTAGAATTCTTTCTTTGTGCTAACAAAAACAAGAACTCTTGTGAGAGTTAGAGAGAAAAAAGTGTATGTGTAAGAAATAATCTGTCTTTTTCTTACTTGTATCTTACATAAGATGCATGAAAATGATCTTTATTTTTGACACCATTTGACCTTCCATAACCCCCTTCACTAATAGAAAGTTATGGGAAGTTAATAGTCATGAATAGCATGCATTAATGAAAGTTATAGGAAGTTAATGTCCATGAATAGCAATCATTAATGGAAGTTTTGGGAAGCTAATGATCATGAATAACATGCATTAATGAAAGTTTTGGGAAGATAATGGCCAAATTGGCAGCCAACAACACTTGTTTCTAATCCATTTCATACACCATTTTCTACCATGATCACATCGCAATACAACCTTGAAATACCCTTTCATATCTTGAATCACCATTCAAGACCATTTTATTCATCCATTGAATGTCATATGTATGTGACCCATTAGGTTCCTGATTATGTCGGTCATTTGTATTAATACTTAATTCAAGTGAGTCAAGAGCAGTATCTAGCAATATGTCATAGCCCCCAATTGACCAAAAAGTTAGTGGTTTGACTACTAACCCTTCTATACGCAATGTTGTTATGCAATTCGTCCTTTCACCATCTATACCTCACTTGGTTCAAAGTATGGTTAAAGTATCAACTCCCACTAAGTATGGTTAAAGTATCAACTCCCACTAGACTCACTATATCACATCTAGTCCAAGTGATATTAGATCTTGTCTTGAGGATCTCATTACTCTATGTATCATTAAAGACTCTCTTCATGATATATATATATATATATATATATATATATGCTCTAGCTAGAGATTCCCAAGTAGTAATCTTGACAAGAGGTCGTGGGTCTCATCTCCCTCTTCAGGAGTGGTGAATCCTTTACTAACTACTCAATTACCTCCAAATATCTCAAGTTGCACCCTATCACTACCCTATGAATAACCCTTACCGATGAATGGAGTCAAGGTAAGGGATTGGTATCCAAGATATCCTTGAGTACCTCAAGTTAAAGGATACTTGCACCATTGCTATGTTGAGACTATCATTGACATTATAATAGAATATCTATATGATTGTCTCATAGTAGGTCAATCCAATGTATTTACTACTTTTAGTAAGCATCCACATATTAACTCTAAATCAACTTATTTCTATATCTTATGAGATTTACTACTTGATCCAATCAAGGAGTATAACATGTGCTAGTCTATCCAGATTAATGATATCTCATCTCATTAATCCTATGATTAGGGAAAGTTTAAATACTAACATAATTATACATGATAGGAATCTCATTATCATGATCTCGTCATGATTTCCTCCATATTATGTTTTGTATCAAGGACTTCATTAAATCAATTTATGATCAGTATCAAATCCATAAATGTATGAACATCAAAATAATGAAAAATGCATTTATTAATCATAAAATGATTTGTACAATAAGTACTAAAGGTGATTGCCTTTAGAGCACTTTTCTAATAAACTTGTTAGACCCCAATCTTTTAGTGGAATTTAGAAATATTAAATGTATGAAATGAGTATTTTTGTATATGTATTATGTTATAGATGTTATTGCGCTTTAAGAAAATTGATGAGAAAAGAATTGATTGGTTTTGATGACTTTG
Organism: Erythroxylum cataractarum; assembly: GCA_024703695.1. NCBI lineage: Eukaryota > Viridiplantae > Streptophyta > Magnoliopsida > Malpighiales > Erythroxylaceae > Erythroxylum > Erythroxylum cataractarum. The sequence continues at coordinate 54,988,977 of JANJEY010000005.1, forward strand.
ACATTTGAGTAGATTTGTATGGGTTATG
>JANJEY010000005.1:55002256-55013702 GCA_024703695.1 Erythroxylum cataractarum
GTCGGTTTTGTGCGAAATTGCGTTTTTGTGAGATATAAAGATCCGATTGAGGCGTTTTCTGTTTTCATTTGACCTAGAGGCATGGGATTTTGGATTAGCTTAGGCATAGGAGTAATTATGGGCCCTAAGCAGATCAAATTTTATTGTAGGATGATTAGAGTAAATTTATCAAGGTTTATTCGGATGACGTACACTTAAGTTCAATTCGAGGTTTAATTAGTGGTGTGGAATCGCTCCCTCGTGGGATGCGCGTCCAAATGTCCCGCAGGACGTCAGACACGTGTCGCACCAGGGAGGGGTTCCAACATTTAAACTTCAACATAATCTTCAATGTGTGGCAAGAAATCTCCTCACCTACCCAAGTTTTTGAGAAGGCGGAATAGTGAAAAACACAAGTATTTCTGGAGGATGATCAAGAATTTTGCCTAAAGCAGTATCCTTTTCATAATCTGTGAGCCCCTCTATTTCACCCAATGCACTATATAATTGTTCAACTCTTTGATGAATTTACGTTTCAGTCCCAATACTCTTACACAATTTATCTCCAATATGATTCATTGTATTACCCAACATCTTAGCAACAACAATAAGTGAATCTACACATCTTGTTTCTCTTGTATCATTTCTCCTTTTTGTCCTCCTTGCTAAAATATTTTTAGCTTGTCTTTCAATATTTGATAATTGAGGTTGGGAAAATGACTCATTTATGTCATGCAAACCATGCTCATGTTGATCTTCACCACCTTCATTTATCCCACCTACACCTTCTTGCCTTTCCATTTCTTCAAAAATATCCGCAACAATTTGTGCATTATTTCCAGTTGCACGATCTTCTCCATAGATCTCAGTCAATTCATTATAGAAAAGAAAGCTCTTCCTTCGAAATTGAGCAACATCTTTGTGACTTTGACAAGATTAAAAAAACACCAATAATTTATATAAATGACAAGAAAGTAGTTTAAAAAATAATTAAAACAAGTTAAAAGTTCAATACTTACACTTAAGACTCTTTCTTTAAAGTCTTAAAGTCTTAATTGTAATAACCCACTCCCGTATGACCTAAACCTGACATCGATGGTGATATCCAAGTTTGTGACCCGCGAGAGTGACGTGCTGCATCACTTAGTTCGTCAAAAACTCAGTATAATTTTTTTTGTTTCAAGCATACGTGAAAATCAATAATCATAAATTTGGGCCCATTTTTATTCAGAAAACATTTTCATTTATAGTAGTTGCCAATTTTGTTTTTCACATACCAGGAGTTCGATTATCCCATTCCTAAAACAAAACATATTACACTTTGATTAAGCTCTTTTGCAAAACTTTTTTTTTTCAATCGTAAAGTTATACACAACGAATATACTCAAATACACAAAAAAACAATGATTTGCGGAAAATACAATTCAATGCGAAAATAAAGAGACACAATACAGACGCGAACTGATCCCAACATCTTCTTTCTTTCACATGCAATAGATATACTCTCGTTGCCTAACAGGGTATTCTTCTGAGTCCTGAAAAATAATTACAAATTTTAGGTGAGTTTTGCAAAATCAGTGAGTGACCATCATAGATGGCTCACCCAGCCACACAACACACAATTTACAACTCACTTTATTTCACTTTTCACATTATTTCACATTCACATTATTTCACATTCGATACACTTAATCAGTCATATTATGCATATGTAATGCACATGAGACTCATTTTTCATTTGTTATTTTGTTGTGCGAGTGCCTAAATTGTATCATATAAGGCTCATTAATAACCGTCCCTTATCCATTTGGAGGATACAGGGCTCATTAAACGTTGAGCATGAGACAGTGCATCACTTTTGAGCTCGAAGCTTATTTTCACTCGTTAAGCTTTAAGCTCTGATCGGTGGCTCCTCTGGTCACAACAGCCATTATATTTCATACACTTATGCAATGAATTGCATCAATCATATTAGCATGTTTCCATTCATTCACTTTCACATGTCATCGGACCGTAGTCCGGCATTCAACAGTAGAGTTGAGAAGCACACACTCTTACATATGCAGATGCACATTCAAAACACATTTGTCATCAGATCGTTGTCCGACATTTATCAATTATATAATGCACATTCAGAACACATTTATCAATCACGTTAAGTACACTTAGTTCATCCAATTCACATTCAAGTAACACTTTAATATCCAAATCAATATCACAATTATCGGACCTCCTGTCTGGAACCTAATACAATCAATCACATTCAGAAATCAATTTATACAAACTGAAACAAAACAGAACAAAGAATGAAATGAGACCATCTCGGTCTACTCACAGTATGCTCCAGATTAGCATTTGCTTCAAAATTCTAAAAACACCTGACTACGAATTTTTAACCTGCACAACCCATTTATGTAATACGTTGCACACACATTAATAATTTTGCACAATTATAAGTATTTATTTAGGCACATGTACGTATATAGAATATGTACGATGTATGTTCATGAAAATCCCGATATTATTCCATAAATCTCATCACAAAATGTTCCCCTAAATTTTAGAAATCCATAGACACCAAAATTACTCAATTTGGATTTCTATAAGTCCAATTATTTCTAAAACATTGAAGTATGTCTCGAAAAATAATCCATTCATATTACCTTAATCGATCCTCTTATTTGATTCAAACTATTATTTTTAATTTAATCTCAATAATCACAAATTCTTATAGAGAGGCAGAGGAGTGTCTTATAAATCTGATGCTTCAAAAATCAAGTTAATCGAATGTTAGACGAAAAAGATATAAGCAAAAGAATGAAGAGGGTCAGATTGGGAAAAAAATCACAAAACTTGCCGCTCGCACTCGCGAGCGAACGTGGACGCTCGCTATTGGGAGTCCGTCACCCTTGCGAGGCGCTCACCCTCGCGAGGCGTCGCCCTCACGAGGGCCAGCTCCTCTTGCCCTCTCCAACAGCCACATTCAAAAAATCATATCTTGAGATTCAGAACTCCAAATTTTATAAACTTGATATCAATAGAAAGATCTACAATTTCTATGAAGGGCTAAAAAACTAATTCCACCTCTAAAGGTAACAAAATGCTAATCAAAGTTACTATACAAATAAGTGTCATCCTAAACAATAACACAATCTTCTAAAAATCATAACTTCCTATCTCATTGTTCAAAACTTTCATACTTTATATCAATGAAAAGATCATATTATATTCTACAACTTTAATGCAGTACTTAAAAGCAATTTCAATCTCTCATTGGGCTAAAATTTTAATCAAAGTTTCCGCCCCCATAATTACACCCTAAACCACATCCAAACTTCAAAATTTCATACCTTACAATTCCTACATCCAAAAATCGCATATTATACATCATTAAAAAGCTAAGACCTTCCTCTATAACTTTAAATAAGGCCACTTAAGCCAATTCAAACCATAATAGTCCACAATTATAGGCATTTTTACAAACAAAGCACATTAATCTTTGGATTAACATCCTAAAGTCAACAGATCATAACTTTCAATCCCGATATCAAAAAATGTCATACTTTGTAGAGATAGAAATCTAACAAGAAAAGCTACAACTTTCACGAAGACCACTTTAGCAAAATCTACCTAAATCAGCCCAGAACAATTTCCAAAGTTTCAGATCATGAAATGCAATTCTCGAGCTACTGTTCATCCCTACACCCTTTCCCACGTTCAAGTGAAAATTTGGAACTCTTCAAGCCAAAATTGAACATCACTTCCTTCACAGGAAATATATCCAAACATCTCTAGTTTAATTCAAGCTAAAAATCATCTCAATTGGACAAGTATAGAAAATGTTATGACCAAATCATTAAAACATGCACAAAACAAATTTCCAGATTTTCTTCTAACACTTCCCTACCTCTTCCATACCATTTCCACACCAATCACTACTCAATTCACTCCCTATATTAACCATAACTAAGCCAAAACCTCCACTTGAACATTTATCCACAAAATGGCAGCAACATACACTCCATCATCCATCATTTCCTACACTTTTCTAAACATGATTTCACTTATAAAACATCTCAAATTTCCATTCATCAAATTCTATCTCATCAATCATCAATCATTCTTATAGGCAAGAAATTCACACACACGCACACCCATGTATTCCAAACACAATCTCCATGTAATTAACTTTAAATAACATCACAAATGAGTTAATTAAGTACAAAACCATGATATAGAACTTATTCCTTTCCTAATTTAGCTTCCAAATCTTCAACTCTTCAAAAATATCAAAAATCTCGAACTCCCTCCAACACACGATCATCATCATCAACTTGAGGGGGTTGAGGTTTATGTTGGATTTTTAGTGAACCAAAGGAAGAGAAAGCAAGGTTAAAGGAGGAAGAAAAGATGAGCAAAATTTCAAAAGGAACAAAGAAGAAGAAAGCTACGAAGATGGTGGAGGACTTTTCACTTTACATCACCTTTCAACTTATAAAAGAAGAAACATCAAGAATGACCAAAAGAAGAGTGATTTTCTTAAACAAAAATAAACATGGTGGCATGTTAGGCAACTGACAAGTGTCACTTGCCACATGTCATATTCCTAAGCCCTCACTTAGTTGCTTTCCAAAAAAATTCCAATTTCTACTCCAATTTCTTCCCAAATTGCCAATGACTCAAATTAATAAATCCTAAAATCATTTATCTAAATTTTTAGTGTCATTGTACAGGAATTTCTATTACCGTTAGACAATTGGTATGCCGCTTGGCCTTTTTCTTAGTCTAAAAAGTACCCTGAAATTTTAGAAAAAAATTTCTAAAATGTTCTAAAAATTCAAAAATCACAAAGACCCTCTCCAACTCAATTTTTCATACACACAAATCATATTAATTTACAATCACATTTCTTCACACTTATGCTGAGAAATGTCATGAATGCATGTACAGTCATTTTCATGTGCAAAATGTACTATTCACGTGTATGTGTCTGTTATATAAGACATGAGCATGAGATGTGTTTTCCTAATTTCTCTGATTGATCTCATATGTACCAATTTCTAGGGTTCAAACCCTTTGTATGGAAACTGGATGTTACATAAAATGGCAAACTCCTTTGCATCTCATCAATACTATCTTCTTTAGCTCGTCGATTCATTTCACCATATTTTGTATACAACCCTCTATTTCTTGATGCCTCTTGCTTGATTCTTGAATAAGTTGAGCCATTATATCTTCCAGATTAGTAGTTACCTCGTCGCCTTCTTGTAATAGATCTTCATTCATGAAAACGATTGACATATCTTCTTTACCATGAGGCATTAGGCAGCTCGAATAGTATGAGGCATTATGCTTACAATATATAGGTAAAGAGAATCTCTCATCAAATCCACGTTGACTAGCTACTCTCCTAGTAAGGCATTCCATTAGTTTGTCTATAATACTTTTGTATTTCTACTCTTATTGTACATCTTCAGTTAGAGCATAATCATTCCATCCATACGCTTAAAGGTTGCTCCATTCTAAATTTTATGTATTCTCATATGATGGACCTTGAGGTTGGTTGTATATACTTGATTGGTCCCATATATACATTAATGCTCGATATTGATGATTGTAGTAATTGTTGTCACAAATGTTGCAAAATATCCTGGACATCTATTGAGCTTCTGAAAATGTGTAAGGAAATGAATCTCTTTCATATGATGATGCCAAAGGTTGTGAAGACATATCCTGGCTTCCATAAAAGTATTATCTACTCCATTCTTCCATTGTGAGTTATGTCTATGATAATGAATCTTAAATCCCACAATAACCCACAAACTATCAAATAGAGAAGTTCAAAAGATAATTAAATGAATAAACCATAATTACGGTAAAATATAATAACAAATAAATACAAAAGCTTAATTAAAATAAAAGAATATAGAAACAAAATAACATAATAAAATAAAATAAAATAAAGAAAAATGGTTAAAGTAATAAAATAGAGGGTTTCTTAATATCACTATCCATGGCAACAATGCCAAAAACTTCATTGACTTTTTCTAAGTTAGTCAATATTGTAATAACCTCAATTGCACGAAGTAGTTGTCACTAGTATCGACTAGTACAAGTTGATCCCACAAAGACAGTGATTACTAATAATTACCTTTTTCCTATTAACTAGATTATAGATCAATTTTAGATTTTAACAAAGAAAATAAAAAATTAAACAATTAAAATGAAATAGGCAACATCTTTGAACATAGAAATAAGGAATCATTTAGAAAAATATCAATATTAAAAATTAGTTTCTAGGTTTCGAATCCCTTTAAAAGCCCTTAATTGATTGATCTTTTATTATGTAATTTTTGTATTGATTTATTAGATCGTGAAGATTCCTATGATATGCTAATAGCTAACCTTAAGTTTACTAACAACTAATCCTAAGGTTTTCCCTGAATTACTCATGTTAAAGTTTATAGGATTGCTTTACCGATTTGTGAATTTTTCTATTAGGTTTAAACATAATCCGAAAATTTTATGTCATCCTATCTTTAGGGTTGCAATCAAATCCTTTCAATTATGGTAGATCTATTCAAACCTAGGATTTCTCAATCTTTACTTATAAATTAGATTATGATCTAATATTCCTGGGCCTATTAGAACATTTATTAAACACATAATCTAATCATAATAGATCAATCAAAATAGTTTTATTAAATAAAAGAATTAAAACATATTGTAACATAAATTGAAGTGAATCATACGTTAGTATAGACTTAATATTCGATATACAAAATGCATAAGAAGGGGGGTTGAATTGTGTATTTGTTTTTGCAAACGATCCCCTTTTAAAAACAAACTTTTTTTAAAAAGAAAAACTTGCTTTCTCAAATAATTGAAAAACAGAATTATGAAGTATTGCAATTAACAATAGAAATTAAAAAAGTTGAGAGTTGAGATATGAGAATCGACACAACAATTTTATATTGGTTCACCCTAAACCGTGGGTTACGTCCAGTCATCAGAATCTTTTCTGAGATTTTACTATACTTCTCAAAGATACAAGTATTCTTTTCTCCGAGCCTCTTCAGGTCTCTTACAACAAGTATTCTTTTCTGACTTAGCCTCTTCAGGCTATCAACTTTCTTCCTTCTACTGAAAGATGTTTCGAACTTTTTTATAGACAATAGTAGCTCTAAGTTTAACACAACGAATAAGATATCTAACTTTTTTAAGGTCTCTAAAATCACTAACTTATTCAGTCTTCGACTCCGAATCATATTTGTAATCTTTGTTTTCAACTGTTTCTTGATAACTGCTTCTTTCTTCTTGTTTCTTGATCTTTAAAGAAACGGTTCTTCAGTTGAGATCTGTAACTAACTCAAACTGATTGATCATCCGACTTGGTATCGGGTCTTCGTCTTTGATTCTTTCGTCTTATTTTTCTGCTTTATGCTTTATGTTTCATATTCTATCTTGCGTCTCATTTCTGTCTTGCGTCTAATTTCTGTCTTGCTTCTTATTTCCGTTTTGTGTCTCAATTCTGTCTTGCATCTCATTTCCGTTTTGTGTCTCATTTCTGCGTCTCATTTCCTCTTCTGCTTGTGTCTCATTTTTTGCGTCTCATTTTTTTCTTCTACTTGCATCTCATTTTTGTCTTCTACTTGCGTCTCATTTCTGTATTCCGCTTGCGTCTCATTTTGCTTCCGTCTTGCGTCTCATTTCTTTCTTCTGCTTGCATCTCATTTTTTACGTCTCATTTCTGTCTTCCGCTTACGTCTCATTTTTTGTATCTACTTTGAGTCTCATTTCTATCTTCTTTATTATTTGGTTTTCATCAAAATTATTAATCGTAAAGTCATTTTTGACTTAACAATCTCCCCCTTTTTGATGATAACAAATAATCATAAAATGAGAAAAAATTGTAGCAAAAACAATTAATGAAAGAATATAGCCAATAGCAAAAAATCTTCTTCTTCTCCCCTATCTTTTTCATTTCTTTCTCTATTCTCTATTCTCTTTTCTTCTTTCTCCTTTCTCCCCTATTTGTTATTGATCAAAAAAATCATGATCACAGATGCTTCATAACTTCAGAAAATATTTCTCTCATTTCAGTGCAGAGTGACTTGAGATCTTTTCAAATATACGCTACTTCTCTATGCAAGTCACTCACAGAAGCACACAGATTATCAACTTTCTCTTCAATGTCTTCATCATGCTTCTGTTGTACTACTTCAAGACCAACAATCATAGTATATGCATTTGAAGATATGACACCTGGTTCAATTATTGTAAGGGTAGGAGGTTGAACAGGTAAGTTGGGTTCCGGAAGATCAAGGTTATCAGGGCTGGTTAGTTGTGGAACTTGTCTTCCAAAAAGGTGTAGAACATCTCCAATTGAAGACACAGTTTGTAAAGGTCTAATGTGCATAATGTGAAGCACAATTGACTCTATTGAGTAGCTTTGGTCTCCAATCCTAATGGAATTGTATTGCCTTTCTGTAAGTCTTCCAACCATCTAAGAAGAATCTTCAATGGTTCTTTGACCATAATTGCTTCCTGATGCTTTGGAAATGTAATGGAAAGCATATGCTCCTTTCTGTTGAATTGCATAGCAAGCTTCATCAATGTTTCTCACTTCAGCTTCGATCTGTTCTTCTGTCAGATCACATGTTGTTCCTTCAGGAAACAATTTCTTCTTTCCTTTTTCCTCATTGCAAACAATGTAAGGTCTTGGTTTTATGTCAAGCACAACCTTAATCACAATTCTCTTTGTGATTGGTAGAATAGTGTACTTCTGCCTTATCATCTGTGTGGGGTATGGTTTGTTTCCTTTATCCCTCAGAAAACCATACATACTTTTCTTGTCATCGTTTAGCAAGTGCACTATACTACTATTTACCAAGATTGGTTGTAATTGTGCCTTGACTGACCTTTTTGAGGTTTCCTTGATGATTACAGAGTTGCTACTCCTGACAGGTTGGCTTTCTTCAATAATCGTGACTCTCAAGTCTTCTTTTCTTAACGGTTGAGAGGCTTTGACCTGTACTGGACTGCGTTCAACTATCCTTTTCTTCTTCTGAACAATAGTAGGAGTGCTCTTTTTCTCACTAATTTTCTTCCTTTTATCTTCTCTAATCAGTCTTGAAGTCTACTGAGATTGAAGTTTCTCTTTCTTAAACTCCAATTTTCTCTTAATCTCAGTCTCTTTTTCCACTTTTGTTGAATCTTCTTTCAAAATTGAAACTAAGGACCTTCTTGCCTGAGGTGTTTTCTTCTCAGAGTCTCCTCCATGAGTCAACTCTCTCCCTTTCCTTTCTTTTTGTTGACGTAGGGTTTGAACTTTGGGCGACCTTTTCGCTTGCTTCGGTCTTTTCGAAAGAAGTATTTCCCCCTTTCTTTTCAAGGTCACTTTCTCCTGAGATAACACCTAGATTCTTTCTTTATGAGAAATCACCTTTTCCATCATTGATTTACCTGATGATTTATTTTCTCCTTCTACAAGCATTATCTCAATAGATTGAGATTTTGATTTTTTTGAGGGAGATTCTCTTACCTTAGCAACACGCTCCCCATCAATCCTAACTTTCGTCTTAGAATCTGTTTCTTCTTTCTCCAGATTCATCAAGCCCATTCTACCAATTGTTGCAGAACTGATGACTCTTTTGACATTCAGCTTCATCCTATTTCCTCTCTCCAGAAGAACTCCAGAGTCTCTGAATATTCCTGTCAGCATCATCCCATAGGGTAGAGAGGTCGAGTCTTTTTTAATCTTTTCTATATAATTGAAAGTAAGGAATGGTAGATTTATTGGCTAGCGATTAATTAGATGGAACAAACATTGTTCATCTAGTTTTGTTACTAAATGCCTTGATCCTATTCTCGATAGTACACAATGGAAAAGAAGTGAGTGTAATACCCTAGCCTTTGGAACAAGATTTGACGCCTTCTTCTCCTTTGGATCATTGCTTCCATATAACTGCCGATTGATCTGAATCTCCTTCACGCTAGCTTGCGTCATCCATCTAGCTTTGTTCGTGAGCTTCTCTCCTTTAGATGGACACTCAGTGACTTTTCCGATTATCTCCTTTGTCACTATAATCAACACTCTATCCACTATAGATATAAGAGTATCAGCTACCACTTCCATATTCTTCCAGAAGTCATACACTTCATTTGTGTAGACTATCTCTCGAACTTGAAAAAATTTCTCCACCCAGCTGCTACAATCTCTGGTTAAATATCCATCTTGTCCTGCTTTAAGGACTCAAAATCAACATGTCTCCCACTCATCATCGCTGGCTCTATTGTTTCTGTAGTTAACAATGAACTGAATGGACAGAGGTATTTCTCAAAGAAGTGAATTCGGTTTCTAAGGTTGAGTATATGAGCAAGGAAGTTTTGAAATCCAAACAGAGTAATGAATGGCTTTTGTTATGAGTTCTTCAAAGATCGATGTCAGGGTATATCAAGAGTGTTCTAGATAAGGTGGCATTCTCAAGGCTATGAGAGGCTTTCCCTCCAAAACTTTCTTCTAACATATGTTACCAACTGTAACTCACTGTTACAGTTACCGTTAACTCTTTCCATGCTGGATCCCGTTTTCGGAACCCAACTTCTTACACTGAACACTCATAACCACTCTTGAAGCGGAATGAAAATCGAAAACCAAAGCGAATGAAACGAAACAATTGCAAAGCTAATAGGATCGAATGAAACGAAACAAATAAACTTAACACGATCACTCTTAAATCGAATCCGAAATGAAACGACAAACAAAAAATCAGATCATATAGCAAATTAAGGCGAAGTAAACACATGATTCGGTAAAAGGAATCGAATAAACAGTCGAAATCAAAGTATCGAACAACAGAAATATAAAACAAGTACGGATCGAATCGAAGCAAATAAAACCGCAATCGACATCCGATACAAATATCTTGATCATAGCGTTGGAAACCCTGGACTATTTCTATCCAAAACGGATCAATGCCGGGTAATTTTTTTCTCTTCTCTTATTCGTTTCTTTCATCATTTACTCCATCTAATTTAATATCAAAAAAATAATTTCCCCCTTTGGGAACTTATCCTTAAACTCATACTAATCTCACATTACTTGATTCTTCTTAGACATCATATTCTTATTCTTTTCCATAACAATCTCATACTCATGTCAATAAATCCATAAATTCATACACAACTTCATTTATCCATATACTACCATATAAAAATCCGGCAGCATAACGGCTGCACATATACAAAACCCGAACCTTCAAGGTGTAAAACTCACTTCTATAAATTCCAAGCAATCACACATATATCAAAATCCACCGGACCCTCCGTCCGGGATCTCAGCAAAAACACAATCCTATTTCCAAACCACTTCAAGTCATTTTTCATAGTCAATTCTTATTAATCACATTCAAACTCATATACAACTTCCATTTATAATCATATACAAATTCATCTTTCCATTAAT
>JANJEY010000005.1:55021675-55040891 GCA_024703695.1 Erythroxylum cataractarum
CCTCTCTCATGTAGTCCTTTTGTATTAAGTTGATGTTGTACCTAGGGAAAAACATTGAAAGACAATGTAGACTTCGACTTTTGTGAAATGAAATGAGAAAAAAGTCAGGTTTTAAAATATTGTGATCTTCTTATGATACTTTTTAAGTAAATTGTGATACCATGCCATGGAAAGTGAATGTAGTGATCTAACGTAGCTCGCCCTTATCATAGGATATGTACCGGAGTGACCTTCGAGTGTCCCGGTGTGTACCCTGAAGTAAGGGGGTGCTACAGTGTGCTTAATTTTATTATTATTCTCTAATATCACAAGTTTTTTTTCGTCATAAAAAAGGGGAGATTGTTGAACCAAAGGAGCTTCCAATCAATGTTTTGATGATAACAAAACATAATTACTACTACTAAGTTCATTATTTGATGAAAAGCAATGTAAGAAGAAAATGAAGTCATAGAATTAAGAAGATAGCTTATGAAGTTGATAAAGATAATTTGAAGTTTAAAACTGTCAAAATGAAGATTAAACAAAGAACAAAAGAAGATCAAGGCTTACCCAGGTCACTTTTTAGTTTTTAATGTTAATTATAGTCTTATTTAATCCTTTGATGTTCTAAAAGACTCACCATACATAAATATTTTATTTCACTTTATTATATAGTCTTTCCATTCATCAAGAGGCATTGAAGTTTTTGGTTTTAATATAAAAACCTTGTAATCTTTCAAAAAAAACTTTAGGGAACATTTAGGGATGTGTTTAAATAATAATTGGATTAAACAAATAGTTTTGAGAGTTCGAAGGTGTTAAAAATCATGTTTTTAGGGGATTTGTCGACCTATATGGGTTAGAGGTTGACCAATATAGGTTAAATTTGTTAAATTTCATATATCGTGAGTTGTATGATTGGTTGATGTATTAGTAGACCAATGTGACATATTGGTCAACTAATATGCCAATTAGTTGACTAGTACCCTAAAGATTAATGAATCTGATGATTTTAAGGCATAATGGTCAACTAGTACACTCCAAATATCCATTATAACGACTAGTTCTTGGCTTTAACAACTAGTAGGGGTCTCAAATACTACAAATAGGTGTTTTCTATTGATGGTCAAGTTTTACAATTTATAAGCCCTCAAAATAAGCCCTCACATAGGTCATGGGTGTAGTATGTGAGGTGTCGATCCCTCGAGGAGTGGTAAACTAATTCAATTCTAAGTTATCTAAGGCCCTAATAATTATAAAAATGAAAATAAAAAGTAGACATAAAAGTAAACACGTGAAGATAATTGGTAGAAAATTAATTTGCAAATTAACACAAAAAGAAATTAAATTGAGTTATACCAAGTTCACAATGAAATCACACAAGAAGAAGTTCCAAATTATGAGAAAGGGGGATGGGGGATTTTTCCTATCATTAATGCCAACCTAGTCATTTATATGTTAAAGAGGTGTTAGTTCTAAACTAACGAAGGGAGGATTACTTTATCTCAAGTTATAATCACAAACCTTAATTAATAATCTCTAATTAGGTTAAATACTGAACATGTAATATCTCGATTACGAACAATTCTAAAACCCTAATAAGTTCTTAAGCTTTCTAGAAAACAACTTGGTCTCACATGAGATCTCTCTCCGTCTAATAATCAATTTGATTAATTTCGTGGTCTATTGGATCACTTAACTCTCATTAACCTAACCCAATCATTTTGCATTCGATTAACTCTCTCGATTTATTACCGAACCAAGAAGTTACAATAATTAATCGCAATAACCAAATGATTAAATACAACAATAACTATATTAACTTTAAATCAAGTCAAAATCTCTAAGGAAAATTAGAACATCATGATCAAACCTAAATCCATCAATATATTCATACCCATCTCAACATTCAAAGAAAAAAGAAAAAAATATAAATGAAATGCACTTTGGAAGGGGATTAGGATGCCTTAGGAAAGCAGTAATAGCAGAAGCCGAATCCTCTCTCCTCTTCTCTCTTCTTGGAGTTTTCCCAAAAGTGGCAAATTTGAGAGCTCTATTAGGGTTTCTTTTTTATCCCTTTTATACTCTTTCCTATTCTGGACAACCCTAGGGTTTTTTTTAGTTTGAAAAGTTCAAAAAGTCCCTCGAAAACTTAAATCCAGAAGGCTATCCATGTTTGTGCCACAATCGTGGCATTTGAATTTCCTTTATGTCACGATTGTGGCAAACCAAGCTATAATTGTGGTGCCTTCTATTTGGTTCTATCACAATCCATGATCGAGTCCCGAGGTTTGGCTTTAGGCCTTCTCCAAATTTTCTCCGATTTTTGATATTTTTCCTAAAACACTAGCAAGCACATCAAGATACCTCAAACACATAAAATTGAAGGTCAGTCGTGTGCTCTAACCCACAAAACTCACAAAACACAAATATCTAACTAACTAATATAATCCTAACCTAAACATGCACTAATCGTTCAATTTATCAACTAAACACATACTAAACTATCCACTAAAACATTATGCAATCTACCTCTATCAACATCCCCACACTTTAAATTTTGCTTGTACTCAAGCAAAGATAAACAAGAAAAACAAAAAAACACACCAAGCACAATTAACAACAAAACACACACATATTCAATAATGGGTTAATGACATTAAACTTCACGAAAAAAATTTAACAACAAACACGATCCCTTAAATTGTTCTAACTTATTAACTTGTGAAATCTGTGTCTAAGTATTTCAAACCAAATATACATACTAATAAAGACCTTAATGTCAAACTCATTCACTCCTATCACTTACACAAACATTGATAATTATTTGGTCAATTAGAATTGTAACTATTCTTAAGTAACTTTTCATGAAATTCAAGCTATTCACTAAGATCAGTAGGATTTATTAAACAATGCACTATTTTTGTTGCTTTTAATTGATATGAACCTAGCTTTTTGATGCGAAGACAAACATTTGTGATGAATGTCTCCCCGTTACTTAACTAGGCCATGTTTTTATTAAGCAGCTTAGTTGAAATGTCATTATAACCTTTTGAAGCGAATGCGAACATTTATGATGAATGTTTCCCAGTTACTTAGCTATATCATATTCTCAACTGGCTACTAGCTCTATTCATAACTCGATTTGTTTCAAAAAGGGCCAAAAGAATAGTTATTAATTTAAGATTTACGCAACACTTTTTATATATATTTTCTTGCCTATCTCATTTCTTAAGCTAATCATTCTCATGAAAAGATACTAACGATGCTATTTATTCAATTGGCCTAAAATTATAAATGAATATGGTAAATTCCTAGAGTGAATGAACTAACATTGTATCCTAATTATACAACCATTGATTTTTCATTTCTTTCAGCTTTTGATCAGAATTAGGTTAGTGTTCATTGAATTCTAGACTATTGGGATATGTAAAATCTTCTTATATTTCTAAGAATATGGTGTTTGAAGGGTAAAAGTTTAAAGGCTTCTTAAAGGTTGAACACTTCTTCCTTTCAATAAGATCCATTTTAGCATTGGCTAATTCATCTCAAATAATAGTGATACTTGCTCCACAATGGCACTTGTTAATTTGTTTTGGCCAATAGAATGGTACTCGTTTCACTATAATAGTAATTAATTCATCTTACCAAATAAAGTGGTACCTATATCATTCTACTTCCAATTAATTTACTCCAACCAACTGTACTAATTACCACATGTTACACATATGCATAACAATCATCCTTTTAGATTTTCAAATCATACAAACAACAAAATTTAATCATTCAATAGACCCAATATATATACAAGGAATTCAACTGTAAAAATGCATCCATAATGTAAATCATGCAAACTCACACAATTTACATAAACTCAATCTTACTCGTTACTATTCTTTCACTTTTTAAGGTTTATCTCATATAAAAAAGACGGCTATCTTCTTAAAAAATTAATTTTAAAAAGTATTTTTAAAATATACTTGTTGATTAGTATGAGATACAAGCCAACTAGTGTTTCCTAGTGCCTATACTAGTTTACCTATAAGGCATAATGTTTGACTGATAATCCTAAATTAGCCCCAGGTATCCTTTTATAAATTATAGCGAATTTTCTTATTTTCCTTCTTCCTTAAGTGTTATCAGCTTAATTAATTAACCATACTCGTTGTAAGCATCCAATATCAATCTCAAACTTATTTATAGACATTAAAAATATTCTTAAGATGTTAAATTTCATCAAAATATAAATATTACAAACTCAAATTTTGGAGTCTCACTGAATACATATAATTTGAAAGTAAATTACATACAACAATCCAAATTCGTATAAGAGAGGTAAGTAAGATCTATTAATATAAGAAGTATAAGGGGTATGTATAATTTAAACCTTCACTTTATGTTATATGATATCATCATATGAAATTCTCTCAACTTTATGTCTCTCCCCATATATAGATAGAAGAACTTTTCCTCTACGAGAGTACAAGTAACTTTATGAGTACTTAACAATATATCAATATTTTTATCTTTCTTTTTTTTTATAAACAAGCTCATTGGATTTTAGACTTAAAATTTAGGTATAACTAGTGGTGCTTGGAGAATTAAGGTAAAAAACAAGTAAAATTGAATGCAAAGGAACTAGTTTTAAAAATAAAATGTTGAAAATCTAGAGAAGTCCTAAGAGTGTAATCAAATTTATAAATAGAAAAACATTGTCAAGATCGATTAAAAAAGGAAGAGAAAATATTAATTAATATTAAGTTCCTAAAATTTATTGATTTGTTCTTTTTTTAAATAAGAAGAAGAAAATTCTAAAAGTCAAGGTTCATCTTACTTCTTCTAATAAATTATCTTACTTCTTCTAAGTAAATTTATTAAAAGTTTTATAAGATTATAATTTCAGTTTTTTGAGTTTGATACTGTGGGGATATTGATTCTATAATAAGGTCATCAATTATATATTAAAAAGGATCAACTACAAACAAAAAGACAATCATAGCTTGAAGGCCAATTTTGTTTTGTAAACCAATTTGATTTACCTTTTATGCTCGAATAAAATTTATTTTAGTTAAGGATTTGACTAAAAGGATCGTATGAATTGTCATGAGAATATGCCCAATTTTGCAAAACAGGATGAAGTCATTTATAAACCAAACATATATTAAGCTGACCAACCCTCCTTCCCCAAAGGTTGAATGGTGTAATTGCACATATTGCTTGCGACTCAGTCATACGACGTCGTCCTGAATTTTCTCGAGAGACGAGCAGCCCGCAGATCACCTCTGTCGTTTACGATTAGAAAGAAAGAGAGAGTGTTTATATATATATAGGGCGTGCTGTCTATTTCCTCAATTGCAGACTAGGTGAAACCAACATGAATAATTCGTACGCGGGGGGTCGAAGAATGAGTAAATACGGAGGACGTCAAGACTCATATTCATCAGAGGCAGAAAACCCCTACAAATCTTCTTCTAAACTGGATGCGCAGTGGCAGTGGGATAGGGATAGAAATAGAGACAGAGATAGAGATGCCGAAAGCATCCACGCCTCTCAAATGACTTCTCACGTGTTCAACAATCAGGGCAAGTTTTTGCTTTCTTCTATTTTCTTTACACAAATAATTGTTTGGTTTTTGTTTCTAACCGTTTGATACTATTGAATGGCATGGTGGATGAATGTATTTATGTGTTCTCAAGATGATTACTTAGTTTGCTAACTCTCTATTTTGTAGATTATGCAGGCTTTGTAATAATTGAAGAAGAATAATCCTCTGGCCTAAATGTAAAAATCCTGTTTCATCTGATAATATTAGCTATGTACTTTTGTCACTTCAGAATTTTTACCAAAATGAGATTATTTCCTTTCAGAATTTGCTCTTGACATTTTCCATCAAAGCCCTGATGTTTGATCAAAAAGGTGTCTAGGTGATCTATATGAGCCTTGTAGATTTTGTTGAAGAGTGTACAACAGCTACTATAAAAGACTTTGTAACTTCAAAGGCTTGATACCCAGTTTTATCCTTTCTTTTTTCTTTTGATGGAGAACTTCTGGTTGATACCCAGTTTATAGTTTTCCTTCTTTTTTTTCCCCCCTTTCTAATCAGTGCAAGAACTCTTTTTCATCACCATTTCACGTAAACTTCGCCTTTATGAGAATTAAGATAATCACTTCAGTAGAATTTGTAGTGCCAGAAGACTTTCTGCTTACAACATAGTCATAATTGATCAATTTTGATTTGTTTCCCTTTTCCTAATTTTACATTCTTCTTATGTTTCTGCCCTGTCTCCCGTTGTCTTCCTCAATCCTTTTTCTATTCAATGTCCAGTCTTTCCACCCCATATTATTTGGCTTAGAGGGAATGTATATCTTAACTTGATCAATTTTTTCTGTGATGTCTTTCTCATTTGCTTTGTGATATAATCTGCATGGCAATGCATTCTATTAGGAATTATGTCATGATGACTAATAAATCCAGGACATTTTGACTGGAAGCTACCAAACTGTGTAGTATCATTAATCTATCACGTATCCATTACAAAGCCCGGGATATCTGTAGTTTGTTAAAATGTCTTTTACCAGTTTCTGCTGTGCCTTTGAGAACTGTTGCCTTTAAAATTGCTGTGGACCTGGATGATTTTGAATTTTGTTGTGGCATGGCTTGTGATTATGTTTAATTAGAATCCATGTTGGTTTAACTCTGGAAAATTAGTTAAGCATACAAGTTTTGTTTGAGAATTCGTGCTCATTCCATCTATTGTTGCTGGTGGCTTTTAAGTGTAAATCTCATGTGGACTGGTGTTTGAACCAAATCTATATTTTTTTCAGTGCCAATTTCTGCGAGCATATGGTGTGTGAACTCATCTATATTTTCCTCATGATACAGGTCCAGGAGGCAATGAAACAAGACATTACTACCAGGGGCAGACACCAGATTCAAAATTGAGTTTGGAAAATCTAGTGCACAAGGATGGTAGAAGCCAGCCTTACGAACAAGATATGGAGATTGGCTATGACAATACCATATTACCATTGAGTTTTGAGGTTCTTGACAGGAAATTTTTGGATGAAATATTGAAATTAGCAAAAGAACATAATGAAGCAGAGGATGCAGAAATTGCTAGGCATACGGAGGTGAGTCAATTTTAACAAGTTGTTCTATTCCTTGTCCCAATTGGAATGCAGTAGTTCTGGATCCATGGTTATAACATAATCTACACATATACGCTTGAGCAACCATGTCTGACTCATGGCCATATGTTCTTTATAATGTCATGATGTCATTCTTTCCTTTCTTTCTTCTCACCTAAAGTCACTGAGAAATTCATAACAAAATTTTCCAAGAGTAAGGGGCAGGGTTGTTGGCTGGGAGGGTAGGCTCTTCTCCCTGATTGAATATCATTTGCATTGAAACAGCCTCACATTGTCAGAACTGAGAGCATCTTTTAGTATGCTGCTCAAGTTTCACATTTACTAATGCATACTGCTGTGGTTTCTTATTTCCTTTTCTTACTTTTATACATATAAATCAAACAAATGGAGGAGTTTGTTCACTTGTTAGGGCCAAGTTTGGAATTATCTAGTGCAAAAGAGCTTAAAGTTTATAAACAGGTAACTTGGTGGAATGAAGAGTGTGAGTTGAGGTAATAGCAAGGATAGCAAGGGCTGAAATTACTTTGCTAGATTTTCCTTACTTGATAGGGGGATTAATAATAAGGTTGAGCTTTGGAGCAACTAGTAAAGTTACTCCTTTGTAACCAAAAGATCACAGGTTCAAATCACGGAAACAGTCTCTTTGTAAAATACAAAAGTAAGGCTGCGTTTATTATGACCTTCCCCAAATTCCCGCAAAGCGTAGAGCCTTGTGCATTGAGTACGTTGACTTTTGATAGGGATTGATAATATGTTAAGTATATTGTCTTTGTTTGTTTATGACTTAAGTTTATTTAAGAATAAAGAATCCTTATTAAAGTATGATTTAGTTCTATTTTAGATACCTTAGTTGTGAATCCCTTTACTACTAGAATAAAGGTTCCAAGGACTTATCTATATATGTCTACTCGGCCCTTCAATAAAATTAGTCTGAATTTTTTGTATAAACTTTGAGTTTTCAACTAAAATATGTGATTTTTTTTTCTAAGAGTGATTTGTAGACCCTTGGTTGTTTCTTTCACTAAAATTCCATCAGATCCAACCATGAAATTTTCAACAACTTATCTAAATTTCTGGCAATTTCCTGCCTAAGTTTCTGCCAAATTCCAGCCTAAGTTCGAGCAATCCAAATCTGCAATTTCAGCAACTTACTTAAAATTCAGACCTGAAACTGAACTTCCAAACCTGAAACTCAAAATTTCAGCCGCCCAAAATTCCCAACTTTTGTGAGTTTTAACTACTAATTTGATATCTCTACTATTCATCCTACGTTATTTTCTTTCTTTAGTTCTTATTAAGCTACATTAATTTGTTTCCCTATTAAGTTATTTTCATTTTTATTAGCGTATCTTCTCTCTATAAATGCTTAACTATTTTTTTCATTTAATATTGGGAATAGAGTTGTTGACTAATATTTGCTAAACTGTGTCTCTATTCTACTTCAAAATTCTGCTATAGTTTTGTTCCCTACAGCTGTGCTGTATCGTGCGAACTCATTGAAATCAAGGCATAGTATCTGGAGCAAAAATGGAATTTTGAACTAGCTTAAATAGCATAAAGGGCTCACCCAGGATTCTTACATAGTTATACCATGTATTTGAAGAACACAATACCACAAAGAATCTTGGTGCATTAAACTATCAACTTACTAAATGATGTGATGCAATTGTTTTTCCTTATGTCTTGGTGCATTACACTATTTACTACAGTGTACTAAATGATGTGATACAATTGGTTTTCCTTTATGCAACTTGGAGAGAGGATCTGCCATTGTTGGTCCAATATGATAACCAATTCTCTTTTGCTGCTTCAGAAAATAATTCAGATAAATACAGGATACCATGAGAAGCTGTTTGCACTTCGTGTTCAACAAGGAAATAGAAGAGAAGAGTTTCTACGTAAGGAATCACAGACCAGGTTAAGTCAGTACCAGCAAGCTGGATTGAACCACTACTCAACCACCGGTATGCCTGATGCTCATAGGTATGGTGGTGCAACAGTTGTGGGTGTTGCTGATGATGGACCTCAGGCTTATGCCACTAATCAGCTCGAGTCCTACCGGGGCCGAACTCAATTTGCTGGAGGTGGAAGGATCTTAGCAGCCGAGGGAAGGATTTCATACCCGGAGGGCAATGCTTATGGTAATGCTGGAGGCCGCTATTACCAGTGACATAGCTTGGAACAAATCCAGGTAGGCCATACCTGTATTAGTAAATTAATCTAGTTCTAGCCCACTTGAGATCTTTTGCTAGTTGTTTAATAACAGTAATGTGTCTGCAACTCAATTCAATATTTACCAGTATTGCGATGATAAAGACAGTATGGGAATTGTTGATCTGAAATGCTTGTACCTATTGTGGAGCTTAGCAATGCCAACAATTTTGCCATTGATCTCTGTGACATTTTGTGCTCATTTTTGTTTATCTTGTTATAAAGTTTATGCTTTATACTAGATGGACAAAATTCTGCGCAGTTGATCGACAACCTAGATAAAGTAACACAGTTGCCACTGTACTTCATATTCTCTAAGTTATGTCAATTATTCATAGGAATGTACCAAATAAATGGCTTTTTTTTGCATTTAACTTGAAGAACTGTTGGAACTGGTTCCATGTTGGAACTGGTTTTAATTAATCCAACTTGTTTTGGCATGATAAGTTGGTATAATTTTTTCTTCTACATTGATTGTTTCGTCTGGGGTTGACCTTAATGCTTATTTAAAAAATTGGTTCTGATGTATTATAGGTCAACTCCAATTTTGTTTTAGTGCACCAGAAAGAAATATAAATTATATGCTTTATGCTGAGGAAGGAGTATGATTTTATGTTTCAATGCTTCTTTGTTTTTCTTACCTTCTCCATTCTCGCCTAAGTTATAAAAGGCGACTCCAGTACAATTTAACTTCATTAGGCTAATTCCACTATAAACTCGAGGAAAATTTAGTTTCCTGTGACAGTGAATTTTACCAAAACGCTTACACCGTTAGAAACGTCATGATAGTGCGAAGTAACCGAAAAGTTAAGAGATGTTAATTGTTTTTGTTGGCTCACATGTGATCAAAATTATATTTGTTAAAAGAGCCTAAATACGATTCATTGTAGAAGGGCTCATCTAAGACAAAAGATGAGGGATTCAAAAAAAAGGTTACTTATCCACTGTCCACTTTAAAAATGAACTGAAGATTGGCTTGAGGGCATTGATAAGTGAAAAATACTTCTGTAAAATAGGGCGGTAAAAAGAAAAGATCAGCATCCTTTGCCTTTATCAGACGCAAAAAATATATGTTCTAAATATTGGAATCTCTAGCCTCGTGAACCAGCTCAATGGGAAAGTTGAGGTCAAGAATTTGAAAATGAGCTGTTATCAGAAGAATATTAAACATGTTACATATGACTGGTACAGAAAACTATGATGATGAGCAGATTTGCTCAACTCGGAAAATCCTATGAACCAACTAGTACAATGACGAATATAATTGTATATTACTGCTAATAGTACAAAAATGAGACCAACTTAATGCACCTTGCACGGCAGATTGCCCTTAAAAGAACATAAAATCTTAAAAGAGCAAACAACACAGAACATTTCACGAGACTGAAATGGTCTGATTTACCTTTGTCGTCACCGTCTAAGATGACTTATCATAAACAGCATAATTTTGCTGCTATTTCATCTCTGTAATTATAGGGGCATCTTACATGAAGCTTATCCTCTGCAATGACTTATGCCTTTCATTTCTTTCACTGTCCTGCATCCTCTGCAATGACTTATGCCTTTCATTTCTTTCGCGATCCCTTCTTGACCCTGACAATTTTCCTACCGGACTTGTCACTACCTCCAGTTCCCAGAGAGAAGCTTCCAGCTCCAGCTCCATTAAACTCAAGACTACCAGAAGCCTGGAAGAGTGATGGGTTCTGTGGTGCAGCTAGATTCGGTTGGCCGCCAAACTGAAAAGGGTTTGCCACTGATGGTGATGGAGAACCAAACTGGCCTAATCCAGATGGAGTGGTTGCACCAAAGATCAACCCAGAAGACGGAGTCGAAGCTAGTTGATTAAATACTGGACCTGTAGGGGGAGTTGATGCCTGAACTGTGTCTTCAGCCATGCTGTCCTCCATGTTCATTTGATCATTATTATTGGCTGCAGACAAGCCAAAGCCAAAGCCAAAGCCAGAGTTTGAATTGCCGAAAACAGTTTGTGTTGTAGTAGAAGGTGCAGTTGAATTGAAAGAAAAAACTGGAACGGAAGGGGCACTAGTCGATGATTTGAACATCATGGAAGTGCCAGTTGTACCAGTGCCAGAGACAGAAGCATCAAAGGCAAATCCAGTAGAAGATGATGAAGAGTTGAAAGCGGAGCCAAATACAGGAGACTGACGTGTCTGCCAGGTGGAACCAATGGCAGTAGAACCAGCCATAGTACTAGAGCTGGCCATGTTGGCACCTGAAGCAGAAGATGATGCCATCCCAAAAGTAGCACCAGAACTGAACATGCTACCTGAAGAACTAGAAGAATTAAATACGCAACTGCCAGATGTTAAAGGTGCATTCCCTGCCAATCCAAATGAAGGTGATGATGCAGATAAACCAAATAGTGAAGGCATGCTCTGAGTTGAAGAATCTGTAACAGCACTGCCGTTACTAAAAGGGTTAGCTCTTTGGGATTGATTAGCATGAGCTGAACCAGTGGCTCCAACACTGAAGCTAAAGGTACCACTTCCAGTGCTTCTAACTGCAGAAGATGAAGTACTAAAACTGCTGCACCCAGTGTTTGTAGTCGTAGAAGATGATGTACCACCATAAATGCTACTTACTGCACCTGCAGTTAGAGATTTCCCACCAAAAATGGCATTCCCAGTGCTTGTAATTGCAGATGATGATCCAACAAAAAGAGCACCATTTACATCTGCAGGGTTAGTCCTTCTGTTCTTGGACTCAGCTGATTCAATACCAGTGGGTGCTGGATCTGAAACAACAGTTGAACCAAATTTGAAAACTGGTGTGGTTGCAAAGGCTGGTGATGAAGCCGATGCTGAGATGATGCTAGTACTACCGGCAGTCATACCAGCAGTACTGGTCATCCTGGGGCTAGCACTCACAGGGATGCTTGAACTTTGAACTGTTAGATCAGTGGCACCTAGAGGTGGAACTGGAGAGGAAAATAAAGAAGGGGCAGATGCAAGAGTACCATTTATTAGACTTGAATCACTGGCAGGCATGCCAAATGAGAATATGTTTGCTTCTGATGATGAATTTGATACAGATGAAGGCACTGTTTCAGATGATCTGAAATTAAAACTAGCCTTTAAGGTATTTCTGTGTTCAGCTTTATCTAATTCAGCCTCTTTCTTTGCAGATTCAGTTGCAAATCTGCCCAGAATGCAAATAAGGAAATATCATATAAGACAACCTGAACTAACACCACAACGTTTTTGCACTGATAAAACTTGATGGCTCAATGCTCAATCAATTACCATTACAATAAAGAAAAAGATAAACTGAACTACTTCCACATGCTTTTACAATCATAGAACTTGATATCAATGCTAATCCATTGATTTCATTCTAGTATGCAAAAATAAAGAATCTTTTACCTAGGAACCAGAGGAACATTGAAGAGAAACCTTAACTGGTTCAAAATATCAAACATGTTGGGCCTCGTACCAAAGCATAGAACAATGAGATTTCCTTTCTTTGATGAATGAAGTATAATTCATTGAATGGCCAAACATGAGAACAAGAGATACTGTCAGGGACCACTTAGCGATCCCAGGCTAAAAGCTAATAAGAAATAAAAACTTGATATTCAAACAGTAAAACACTCAGTGTTTATGTTATTAATGCTTCCAAAAACTCATTCTAAATTATCATGAACTGTCAAAAGGAGATGCAAATATACTACCTATTGTGAATGTTCCTAGCCAGGTTTTGCACATCTAAAAGGAGCTATAAACTCTAGTCTGCAAACTGCACCAAAACATATAAATGTAGAGGCTCACACTGAATCTTGAAACTATCAGTTTTTTATGTCTTCTTAAATTCATGCTCATGATATGCCCTATCCTAAATGAATGATAGTTAGTATGCTAACTGACATCCACCAATCGTTATTCAAATATGCTTCAGATAGTTGCCTAAAACATCATTGAGGGCTCCTGAACCCATATAATCTAAATTTTCCTTTCCAGAAAGCTATTTGTAATCCCAAACGGGAATTTACATGAAGATGCATAATACTCCCAAATGATATCATCAGCACAATTTAAATTTCTAGTTTGATTGGCTTGTTCTCTAAGAAACTAATGCAATTATATATAATGGATGGAAACCAACTTTCCATTGTGGATGTTTTGAAGAAGGATTTGAATTTGAGAATCCCACTGAATCTAAAATGACACAATAGAAACTATGATTCACCCACCCAGAAGCACACAAATGAAGCGAAGATCATTTAAAGCTGATTTTTTTTCCATCTGGGATTTCCAGTACCTTTTTGTCTGTGCTTCTATATAATGGTAAAGTACTGAGATATTCTATATACAATTGGTTCGAGAACAATGGACAGACAGACATTACACAGCACAATATTAGGAGTCTGTTTTGAAATTTCAAAAACTCACTGATCTTCTAACCAGCTGAGCAATGCCACCTGTCAATAATCCTTTGAAAGAACAATCGAGACTCAACCAGTTAAACTAAAGCAGCATGTACGATCTTCTCGGTATCCTAATTCAGAATTAAGGAACAAAAGTAATTTCCCCATTTATCCAGATAGACTGGCATCCATACCAATACAAATAAAATTATAGAGCACAGATTTCACATGTTCCAAGAGAATCACTATTAACCAAGATAAGATCCACATACACCAACCTGTTTGAGTTTTCTGGTTCAGCAACTGCAGAATCGTCAAACTTTGGACCTGAAGAACCACTAACTGTTGACGAGGTGGTTGAAGTGAACAACATTGGAGCTTTATCCTCAGTTTTAGAATTGAAATCCACCATAGTGGAGATACCATTTGGCTCTTTTCGTGAAACAATTTTATCCCCAAAGCTAAATATGGGAGGAGGTACATTTGATTCTTGGGGTGAAGCAGATATCATAGTTGATGGGCAGCTTATAGCAGCCTGTTCGACAGTGACATTGGGAGAAGTTGCAGCCTGGAATGTAAACAAGTTCCTATTCTCCACAAGCATACACCCATCAGAGACTGGTTCAGAGTTTTGGTTAATTACAGAACTTATACGCTGGGTTGTTTCAGGAGATGCTGAAGATTTTACAGAAATAGCAGAGCAAGTACCACTCCTAGTTTCAGTGAAAGTGCTAACTGGCTGTTCTCCCTCAGTCAGTGTAACAGATGCAGTTACATCTTCATCATCATCAAGCTCCAGGCAATCCTGTATAAACATACCACCAGAACACAAATGGCAAACAGGATAGGCATTAACATTCTAAACAAAATTATAAAGCTAAGCACCCCCTTCCATACTAGCATCATCAGCAGATAAATAAAAAACTTTCCAGTATACCACATTAGAAAATAAAAGTTACAAACCAATTCAGATCTACACAAAGGCTCACCCGTAACCGCTCTTTGCATCAGATCATGAACGTGGGCTAATATATAAATATGATAAAGAGTAATATAACTACTAGAAATGCAGCCTTAATGTAATTTAGTTATACATTGATCAAATTTAATGCATAAATACCTCGTGGGCACTAATCTGGAAAGAGCGTTTCTGCTGGGGAGGAGGTTGAACAACAGACCTCATGGTGGAGAATGCCGCTACTTTCTCAGCAGCCTCACCAACCTTTATTGCTGCATCTACTGCTTTGACTGCTAAAGCTGACTCCTCAATATTAGCATCAAATATGCTTGGGCCATTTTCTTTTGCCTCATGTTGCTGTGACATGTCTCGTACATCAGATAAAGGGTTCTCATGCTGAACATCCAACTTATTTTTATCATGTGCATTCTCCAAAAACTTGGGGGAGTCTATGTTATCCAAACTTCTAAGAGCTGGTCCATGTAGCATGGATGTAGACAACTTAGTAGGTGACCTCTCCCTTGATGATACCAACGCATCCAGTTGCTGCAAAATCCTTGAAGCCATCTCACTAGATTTGGAGGTCACAGATCTAAGCCTGGATTGATGAATGCTATTATCATCATTTTCCACTAGAGTCTCACTTCCTAAAGCCCGCTTTTCTGCACTGATGGGAGGTTGAGCAGTATCAGAGTCAAATCCAGTTCTACGGATAGAGAGAGCTCTCGAAGTGGGCAAGATGTTAACTTTCTGACGAATTCTACGTATAGGGCCAATGGATCCAATATCATTTTCTAAAACTGAACTCCTCCTCTTTAAAGCCTGCAAAAGGAAAAACAAGAAAGCTCCTTAAATGGCCTACTGAACAGATGGACAACCTGTTATTGTCGCACTTGTACCCCTAATTTAGAACTAGTGTTTCTATTAGTTACCCATGTGCTACGAGAAGATGATGGACCACCAGAAGCATCGCTAGCAGTACCAGCACCCTAAATATGAGCACATATATTATATATAATCAGTATCTAGATATTTCAATATTCAATACAGCACAAAAATCACCATATTCACACAGAGCTATCAATTCAACCTGGACGTTGGTTGTTGAGTGAAGTCTGGAGTATGGCGTTCGAGCCATATTATATATAGCAGATCTGCCACGAGATCTTGGTGTGATAAAACCATTCACAGGAAACCCAGGACAGTCTGAAGGCCTTGACACAATAGACATAACTGGTGAGTTTGAAGCACATGCTTTTTTGGTCACTGAAGATGATCCTTCATGAACTAATTGGCCAAACAAAGCAAAATTGGGTGGAGAAACTTTTGAAAGCCTACTACGCATGTATGATTTTGCCATCTCTGCAGGTGTGGCAGCATCTTCATCGACAGCCTAAGATCATTTTGAGCACTAGGAAATATTACAACCAAAGCATGGGACTTATATATATATATATTAGAGTACACACACAGCACCAACAAAATAACAAGTGTGTATGCATCTCACACAAGAAAATAAGTGAATCACAAAAATAAAAGGAAAACAACAAGCATCTACACGAACAAAACAAAGCTTTACAAAATATTCGTACATTTGAGCTGATAGGTGCTGGAGTTATGCGATTTTCAATCCAATTGTCTTTGGCTGGTACACTTGCAAGCTTCTCCTTTTTAGTTGAATGTAAATATGCTTTAGAAGTAACAACATCTGATTTGTTCTCCTCTCTGGTGTGAACACCTCTTGATTGTAGTAAGGCTGTCAATCGATCAATCTCAGATCTGAAGAGTAAATTGAGAGGGTTTGTAAGACATCACCAGAAAAGATTATAAATCTACTTCATTGTCTAACTACAAAATTTCCAAGTTGATCTTAAAAATCCAAATCCAAGCTGTTAAATAATAGAATGAACATGAAAGGATATCACAGTACAACAGAACCAAGGGAGAGACAAAAATGACTTGCCAAACAGACATCCTATGAAATGAAGTCCGAGATGACACCATCTTGTAAAGATATGATACTTCAGTTTGCACTTATGGCACTACTCAATCTTCCTATGTTTCTATATCTCCATTGAGTCACACACACCAAGAGGCATCATCTTAATTATTATAGTATGGCAAGTAACTACAAACAAATAAAATTAACATGAGACGAACCCAAAAAATTTGTTTGAAATAGATGAAAATTTTCAAAATTAACATGTCTAGATCTTTTTAACAAAAAAGCATCAATGCAACAGAGTAGACATACAAGCATAGCATCTTATCAATAAAAACAGCAGGAGTTAAAAATTCTAAAATACCACAACTACTAAATCATCGAAAATATACAATCGCTTACTTCGTAAAAGTCTTCTGTTTGAGTATTACTTCCAGTTCAGTAACCCCACTTCCATCAGAAATACTAACTGGAGTATCACAACCATTTGCAGATACATTTTTTGAATCAGGAGGACCCTTCAACAGGAATTCATAAAAAAACATAAGTGATAAATTCATACAGACATCCTTTTTACCAAAAAAGATCATTCCACACTTTAATGCATGAAATACAAACAAATCAAGATTCAACTTATCCCATAATAAGCTTAACAACAGAAGAGAAAATGGCAGACAAAGGTAAATGCAACCAATAATTAGCAACAAACTAGTTGAAACAGTCAAGAAAAGGTCAGGTAATCCATAAAGAATAATAAATCACACTCCTCATTTATAGCATGAGATGTCGGATTCATAGAAGCTAAGTTCCTAAGCAGTTTAGTGAGTAAAATAAATTCTCATATACGTGCGTTTGTGTATCAAAAGTCTTTTGAAAAAACTAAAACTTTTGCAGAGTCATCATCCTAAAAGTGCAGATTAAGAAAATGCAGAAAAGAAAAATAATAGGTACTCCGCTCCGTCAAAACCATAGTACAAAGACAAAAATAAATGCAGAGACAAGGAACCAGATTTTAAAAAGCTATCAAACTTACAGTCGAAGTTGCTTCGTGCTGCTTATCCATTGCTCCCCGGTTTAGCTCTACTATCAAAAAATAAAATAAAAGTTCAGAATCATATCGAATAAGTCTCTTGAAATGTAACAGAAATTTTTTCAAATATGAAAAGGGATAACACAAATTAACAAGAAAAGGGATAGAAAGTTTAAGTTAACCTAACACGTAATTTCAATTAAATAAAAATCGACCGATAACAAAAGAATTCCCGAATCTCGTGTAAACGGAGTAAACTGTAAAGTGAGTAATAACTTAATCAAACAAACCCTAAATTTCACAACAATTTTCACTGATCTCTCAACTTCACTAAAACCCCGAGTTTCATAAAGAATTTTCATTAATCGCCCAATTAAAAAAAAAACCCTACCTTTTAGAGAAGATATCAATTCATACAAATATTAACAACTGCAACTTCAAGAAACAAGAAATCATTAAAGACAATAAAAGAATCGAACCTGGCTCCGGCGGGGAAGGCGGAGGCGGAGGCGGAGGGAGGCTTTTCCGGAAAAAGGAAGCGAAGAGCCGATGAGCGCTAGAGGCAATGAAGCGCTGCGTGGGATCCACAAGCTTCGACAACCAGCCATGCCTGTTGTTTGCGGTGTTGGCACTAGGGTTCCGAATCGCAGTCTGAGGTCGATCATACGGGGTGGTGCGAGTGCTCCTCCGAAACGGCCTCTTTCGAAACTTCCCGAAACCGCCAACGTCTTCGTACGGATTGTCGTTATGTTCTCGAGCCGCCGCCATTGAGAAAATTGTTTTAGGGTTAACGGTGGCCTTTTGAAGAGAGAGAAGGGGCTGGGATGGGGAGAGAAATAGTAGAAATTAGGGTTTTAATTATTAATTGGTCGCAGAGAAAAGAAACAAAACTAAAAAGGAAAAGAACCGAGGCGCGGAGTGGAGGGACATGATCAATATTATTGTATAAACATAAAATCTAAAAAAGGACAGAGTTCTTTTTTGAAAAATATAAATATAACATCTTACTAATAAAATAAAGTTCAATTTTCTACGCGGTACTCCACCAACTTCCACATCGCAAACGGTAATAATTTCTTTCTACATTCACAGGTGGGTGATATAATGACGATGACAGTCGTGCCGCGTGGATGTTTTTTACTGTTTAAACTATATAGAAAGAAGTGACTTTGTGTTAGGAAATCACAATATTTATCCCCAGTCAACTGCGGACAAAAATGCCCGGAGAGGTTTTCGCGAAGAGCCATTTGTAATCTTTATATATATATATGTATATATAATTTACCGCTATTTGTAAATGTTGCATATTGTACTGGACGTTGGAATGTGGTAAACAAATAATTAGCATTAAATGTAGAGAATATCTAACATTTGAGTTACTTAATAAAATATATTAATATTTATATAACTACAAATGAGTATGTAATATGTCGGCAAATAGGAAAAGCAATGGGTCAAATCAAGACCGACCAGCAATACCCTATTAAGTGCCCGTTTGGTTGAGCTTTTGTCAGTAGAGCTTTTGTCAGTAGAGCTTTTGCCAGTAGAGCTTTTCTGAGAAGA
>JANJEY010000005.1:55080009-55090332 GCA_024703695.1 Erythroxylum cataractarum
ATCAATTCATACTCACAATTAAAATGCCGAAAAATCATGAATGCATGTACCTATGAATAAATGCATATGCAATAAACTTATTCCTCTATAATTAGAGGCCAGTAACATGCTCAATTAGTGAATGCAATAAAACCTATCAGTCTGACCCAATATTACTATAATGCCCTTGCTAACTGTAACGTGATGTTACACACCGTGAACGAAACGAGTCTATTTTTGGATCTCGTGGACCCCAAACGGGCAGCCGGGAGAAGGCTTTATGTCAACGTGCACGTGATTACAAAACGATTCCTCTCTCGCCTACACACAATCAATTTTCATGCTCAAATCAATCATTCATAGTCGCATACTTTTCTTTAAACAAAATGCTATGACACAATTAAATGACATAGCAAGATCATACTCAACTCAATTATATCAAAAAGTCATACATATTTCAATGCATAACATGCCATAAAACACATCATAATGCATTTTCCACGTCACAACATTTCAAAGCAAGCCATTTAGCACACAATACACAAACAAGGCATTTTGCTCATATTACACAACAATTATAAATAAATTGCGTGCCTTGTACTCTTAGAAAATCCAACTTCAATGGTGCCCTTCCTCTTACTCTTGGGTAGGTTCTTGATTTCCTAACACAACCAAAATTCTCATAAATTCTAATTCAATTGGAAATTCCCTAAATTTCCATAATCTCAACAAAATGAAATTAACCCTAATCAATCTCCAATTTAACCTACCCATAGTTCATATAGGTTAGAAAACTCAACACCTAGCTTAGAAACCCAAAAACCCTATGGATCTCACCATCTTCTTCTTCCCCCAAACATTTCCAACACAAACCCCTCTTTCTCTCTCTACAACTTCTCATTCACAAAACCATAACCCATTTCTTAATTAAAGCATGAAGAAGATGATGAACTTACCTTGGAAAGCTTGATTCTTCTTCTTCCCACGAAATTGTACTCCTTTTTTCCTAGCTTTTTTCGATTTTTCTTCTCTTTTCTTCTCTCCCTCACGTTTTCTCTCTTCCTCTCTATGGCTTCCATGACACTCTTCTTCTCTTCTTCAAGTTTAAGAAACCACTTATTCCTTTTCTTCCCATTTTGCGCCCCACTAACATGGCCTTTCCCAATTTGACCTTATTTTGTCTTATATGACTCTAACCACCACTTAAGCTAAATTAATTCTAACTTAAACCTAACCCTTCATTCTAATTTCAATTTCTAGTTCTTCCCTCAAATTTCTAATTAATGGCCCAATTCTAAAATAAAAAACAATAAACCAACATACAAACATAAACAACTATTTAAGAAATTTATAGGAAATTCAGAAAATTCAAGACCCAACAACCCAAACCCAATCTATAGCATAAATTAACTCTAAAGCAATAGAATCTACAGTGACCAAGAACGACCATAATAGAATCTGTAGTGGCCCAAAAAAAAACAAAATTTGCAAACCAAGAATGACTAGAAATTCCAAAACTCTAAGAGCAAAGCTCTAATACCATGAAAACTTTAGAATTGATAGAATTTTGGTTGAATAGCTCAATGCTTAGTGGTTCTGATTTCATTGAATAAATAGATACATAATCAATAATTAAAGGCTAATTTACAGGCTGATTGTAGAGATAGGCTGATTTGTAGGGATTCTAAAACTGATTTCTCTCTATTTACAACTTTACAATATAAATATGGAACGATAAAATAAATAGGTTGTACAAAATAAATGATTGATATATATGGAAACAGTTCAAGATGAATTAAATGTATTACTAATATTATTCACTTTCTTACATATGGTTGAAGATGGAATATGCTTAATACATAAAGAACAAGGTTTGGAGAATGTCTAACAGCATGGTTCATAAGTTTTGAGTTAAATGGAACCCAAATTTTATGATTAGAAAGTATTTAAAGGCCATAGTTCATTTTGTTTTAAATAATTTAACATGTTATATTATAAATGTGCTATACCTTACTTCATTATAAAGCCCAAAGAATTTGTTTTATAGTTCTTTTCTAGTTTTCCTTTGGTTTAGATGTTATGGTATGTTGATTAGGATTCTAATTAATTGAAATAGTATTTCTATAATTCTAATTAAGATAATATTTGTAGTTAGTGTTTTAATCTTTGTTACACTTAAGAAGGAATGTTCTTTTTCTTTTAGGCTCTAGTTTTTCTTTCCTTTTAGGATTCTAGTTCTTTGGAAGTTTATACCTATAAAATGTTGTCTTATTGATGTAACTAATGGTATTATCAATATAGAAATTGATTTGAAAGTTTTCTTTACTTGTTTTAGAATTTTGTCTTAGTTCTTTATTAAGAACTTAATCTAATCTTATCAAAGCAAGTTGTAGCAATCAAAATCCTCATAACATTAGTTCTAATCAATGAGTTTGATCAGAGTAGTTTCCTTACTTGAGTTTGAAGACGATTATAGGACTCCAATTCCTTATGAATACAATTTTAGGTGATTTTCAACCTAAAATTCGCATTATAAGTTCATTGAACTAACTCACTAATGAGGATTTTAAATAGAACATTACTTTTATATATATGGACATCCTTATTTTGATGGTTGTATGATTGATTATTGGACTTAGTTATCAAAGTATCTCATATATCATATTTTAATGCTACTTATGACCTTTATCTATGGTATCCTAATCGATACTATTTAGATGTAGTATGAATTAATAAAGATAGTAAAGTGGGTTAATAAAGGATTTGAGACCCAAAAGTAATTATGAAGCATGCTTTATTATTCTTGATTAATAATAATTTGAGAATTCTTTAACTAGAAAAAATGGAAATTTAAATTTTTTTTATATCACTAATAAATCAATTAATAATTTACAAGAATAAATATGATTGAATTATAATAAAGTAGATACCAATTTTATACTTCATTTTTAATTTAAATATTATACGACAAAATGATTAAATTATACATCATAACTGTATATAAATAGATTAAGTCAAAATATTTTGATATTCCTAATATTTGAGAGATTATGTATAGTAATAGACATTAATCTTGATGTATAATTATAAATTTTTAATTAAAAAAGAGATTTAATTTGTTTATTTTTAATTACAAATTAGAATTAGAATTTATAATTATTGTTAATGTACTAAGAACTTAATGACTAATACAAATAAAGTAATTAAAGAGAAAAAATATTTTAAATTAAGTTAGATTTAATTATAAAGTTTAAAAAAATTTAAGAATACAATATAACATATTTGAATTTAATAAGGTCAAACTTTTAATTATAATTATATTTAAACTTTGATTATGATTTAGAACTTGATTTTAAATAAAAGACTAAAGACATTAAAGGACTTCTTTATCCTTCTCTAAAATAATTAGAAATATCCTTTGTAGATACAGATTGAAGTCAGATAATTGAATGATTTGTGATTGACTCAATTATTTTAATAGGAATTTGAATTAGTTTGGTGTTTAGTTCTTGATTATTATTTCAAACTATTCTACTAATGATTCAATAAGAAAATTATAGAAATTATTCCGTGGGGTCGACTCAGTTCCCATCATTCCTCACCATATGGGTATTGAATTTATAAAAGAAATGAAAACTTAATATTCTTAGCTTATGTTAAAATTTGAATCCAAGACCGGTCCCTATGTTATGGAGAATGGCATGGAATGTTATAAACGCAGTCGTCATTCATCTTCCCAAACGTTGTATTCATACAGGAATCAGTGATTTAGCTTCAGAAATTGGTTAGCAATATAGCAAACGAAGAGATGCTGAGAGAGTCCATTAAGGTTATTAAAGTCCCTGAGCCGAAAGACAGGATCAAATTCCAGTATACTTGTAGTTCAATTACGGAAGCTGAATGACCTCACCAACTTCGGTGATTCAAGATAAAAGGAAGAGAAATGTTCATAATAAACTGTTTTATGAGAGTCGGAAGCCAACGACAACAATAATAATAATCAATTGATTCCTGTCGATACGTATAAGTTTTTGAAGTGCCATAGCATGCATTGCTGACAAAAACAAAAGCCCGAGAGCATAAAAACACTTTCCTGGAATGAGTCACAAGATGGCGGGGTTCACTGGTTGCAAAACTCATTTAGAATCCAAAATCAAATTCATTTTGTTGCGTGTCATGTCCAACGTATACGCTCTGCTCTGTGGTCCAACGGTACACGCTCTGCTCTGTGGTCCAACGGCCAAACTCTTCACTGTACATGTCCATTACCTATTGCCCTAAAGTTTAAGAGCCTCCCTAAATCCAATGCTGAAGCTATTTTCCAGGGCCTTCTTGTTAGGACCAGTAACTGTCCCCTTTTGCATCATGGCTACGAACTCATTGTAATCAATGGTTCCATCCTGCGTCAGTCAATGTTCACATTCATGCTTGGAGTGAGGAAACAGCAGGAAACAAAAGGAAAAGAAAAAGGAATCCACTTGAGAACATGCCATAAATTCATTATTCTTTTCTAATGTCAAATAAGAAACTGCTACTACTAACACATCTTTTAGCAGTATCATTCCTGGCCCTTAAAAGCTTGACAAAGAAGCAACCGTTGCCTATAATTTTTCAAGTTCTCATCAATCCATAAGCATTTTTTATCTTTAAATCAAGCTCAAAATTTGAGAAGGCACCGAAGATAACATATACAGACACATGGGAAACTATATTACTTACATTGTTCTCATCAATTTCTTTGATTAATTCGTCCAAACGAATATCCTCTATGCCAAACTCCTCAAAAGCTTGTTGAAGCTCATCAAGAGTAATATAACCACTTCCATCCTTATCGAAGTACTGAAAGGCTGCAAATAGGTGATCCTCTTTCTCAACCTTGTTTAGATGCAATGTTGCAGCTATAAACTCCCCATAATCAATAGTGCCATTATTGTCTACATCAGCCTGCACAGGAAAGCATCCGCACTGTCATGTACAGAAATCACCAGCACTTAAAAGTTCATTTCCTTTAATATGTTTCAGCAACTCTATCATGGACAGTCATATTTATAGAAAAGTGTTTAACATCATATAGGCTTGATCAAAGACTACATCGAACTAATTATAAATAAGTTAAAAAAGTATTTGTTCTCTCCTATTCAGTACAATGTTTAAATATATTAACTCTGGCTCTCCCCCTTTCTCCCATAGACAAGAATGTGAAAGTCCTTTTCACTGAGGTTTTCAAGTATTTTAAGTGTCTAGAGGTCATCTTATTGAACTACTCGAATCATTTGCAATTAAATGATTAAGTAGACGAATTAAATTACTCATTTTAATTAACAGAATCTAGATTTGACACGATGCTTACTGCTTGCATAAGATCATAAATTTCAGATTCATTAAGATTAGCTCCAACTTTGTTCAACCCCTCCTTAAGTTCTTCAAAAGTGATCTGACCACTGTTATCTGCATCTATCATCTTGAACATCTCTTTTAGTCCAGCTATCTCCTCCTCAGAAAGGCTCTCTGCAATGACCTGCATGATAGAAGAATTTACTTTGCTTTCTTAACTATGCAAGAAATCTTGGTTGGATTCCGTTCAGTCAATAAATCGAAAACCATCAAGTTCTTTTTCCCAGGTATTTTGCGCAAAGTGTCAGAAAATAATAAATAGGAAGTTGTCCTTGTGAGCTAGGCACTCTCAACCATCACAAAGACAGATGATTTGCATCAGAATAATCCTTTAGATCCCTCATGATTTCTATCCCAAAATGTGTTTCGTAGATTCTTATACTTACTCTGAGAGCCATTTTCTTGAGCTTGTTCATCGCAGAAAATTGCTTCATACGACTTAATACAGCTGAGTCCAACGGCTTGTCAGGAGCTACACCATCTACTTGTACCCAAGGGTGGCCTACAAGGAATTCAGAAAGCATATCAGAAGTGAAATTCAAAAATTATTGTAAATAAACAGGTTTTAAAAGCATGCTTTCCAGCTATAAAATATGACTATAGGACCAACTAAAACAACAGCCGTCTCAGCTTCCCACCAAGCTAGATATGAAAGCAAAACTTCTGTTTAAAATTTATCAAGTTACCTCATGGTTACAATTTTTCATTACTTTTTGTAGTGACTTGTATCGAAATTCCAAACATAGTTACACCAGAGGAAAACTTATTTTGAACTAACACAACTGCTTCAGTAATTCCACAATTTGGTCTTACTAGGCTAAAGTTCACTCTATGATGACTTCAAAGAGTGTGATAAGCAGTAGTTTTTAAATTAATAATACCCCTCATCTGCAACGCAACATCCTATAAAGATAACTTCCAAATGTTACAATAAAAAGATTCCTCAAATGTAAACTTATGTCAATTCCACATTTTCAAAAACTTTTGAGTTTCTTTTATATTAAAATTATAAACCGCCTGTCAAAAATTAAAAATATATCCCACGTGCCATGTCACATAAGCTAACTTAATGGTGCTCTATAACAAGGACTGCCATCAAGTTATACTTGATACAAATTGAGAGTTCACGAGTCAAAATTTGAAAAGAGAGTTTGGACTGATTTTGATAATTTGTTTAAAGTTGTGGATTAAAAATATATGTTCCCCAACAGAAAATGTCTAAATTAAGTATTTGACAAGACTCACATAGAACTTCATGTGCACTTATCCGCCGTTTGGGATCACGAACAAGCATTCTTCTCACTAGATCCTTGGCACCTTCAGAGATACTAGGCCAAGGGTCTGATGAAAAGTCAAGATCACCATGGAGGACCTCTTCAAATATACCCTGCTCAGTCTCTGCAACAGAATGATAATATTTGGAAATACATCATTCAGAGTCAAAATTTGCCAACTGTACAAGTCAAAAGAATAACCTGCCCAGAAGGGAGGCACCCCACTCAACAGAATGTACACAATTACTCCAGCACTCCACACATCAGCCTCTGGACCATAACGCTTCCTCAGAACTTCTGGAGCAACATAGTAGGGACTACCAACCACATCAGTGAACTTTTCACCTGGAAAGAAAAAGAATTCAATCCATCTGCCAATTCCAGCATTAAAAGTAAAAATTGTGAAACATGATGATTGTAACTTGAATCAGCCCTAGAATAAGAAAGCCACGTTATTGAGGACCCAAAGGTATTATAATACTATGGCATAGGGGACTAGGTCTCCTGAAGTGAGCCTGCAAACAGAGACGTTTATATTCAGCTATATGTCCTATTCTAAGATGGTAACCTGCACGTGTTCGTAAAATTGATATTTTTAAGAAACCACATAGTTGCATATTTAGCAGGCAAGAAAACTTGGGTGTGTGTATTCCACTTGGTGTTAGGTTTGAACAGCAGAAATTTATCAACAGCTGCCACTATCTGAAAAAGTTAACTGTAGGCCAAATTCACAAGATCCAGAAGGACTACTAAATGAGAAAGCAGCAGCTTAACATTAAACAAAATTGAAGAAAAAATGAGCTAGATCTTCTTCAATCAAAATTAAGAAAAGCAAGCAACAAACAAGTTAATTACGGACTTCGACAACTAATGAAAAAATCACAAGAAGAATTCAACAACTACGAAAACCAACAAATATACCTGGCTTGAAGAATATTGATAATCCAAAGTCAATCGTTTTGAGAAGGGAGTCTTCTTTTTTATCAACGAAAAGAAAATTCTCAGGTTTAAGATCTCGATGCATCACACCCAATGAGTGACAGGCTTCAACCACTCCAACTATGATTCTAGTAAGCTCAGCAGCTTTCCTTTCCGTATAATGTCGACGCTGAATAATCCTATCAAAGAGCTCACCGCCTGCACATAGCTCCATAACAACATGCACTGCTATTGCATCCTCGTATGCTCCTTTTATTGATATGACATTGGGATTGCCAGCCAAATGATGCATTATTTGTATTTCCCTCCTCACATCCTCCACATCCTCATCACTGAGCAACTTTCTCTTTGCAATTGATTTGCAGGCGTACTCTTTCCCCGTTGCTTTCTCCATACAAAGGAATGTGGTCCCAAATTGCCCTTGTCCCAGTTTCCTCCCTAGACTATAGAACTCCTTTAAGTTACCAGTTTTAGTTTGTAAAACAGAACCAACTCTCAGCCCAGCACTAGAGACCCTTTTCATTTGAGCGGGTTTCTTTGGTTTTGCATGCTGCTCTGATTTCTCCGGCTTTTCTGGTTTCTCTGGCTTTGGCATCGTTACTG
Source organism: Erythroxylum cataractarum (assembly GCA_024703695.1). Classification (NCBI taxonomy): domain Eukaryota; kingdom Viridiplantae; phylum Streptophyta; class Magnoliopsida; order Malpighiales; family Erythroxylaceae; genus Erythroxylum; species Erythroxylum cataractarum. The sequence continues at coordinate 55,088,199 of JANJEY010000005.1, forward strand.
GCTCTGGTGGTTTGTTCTGAACTGGTGATTGCAATTCAGCGTCATTAGTCGTCCCCTTGTGGACAGACTCTGAATGAATTTGAGACGCTGCGTCATCTGGTGCTCGTGACCGCCACACTGCACCTGAGACTGTCTGAAGGAAGCCATTCTTCGTAATACTCGGTCCAACACAAGTATTGCCCATCTAGGATTCTCTCAATCACTTCTACATCAAGATCTATTTTATCAACTGCACTGATACAAGATCTATCTTATCAACTGCACTGATACAAAAGTGAATTGATGATCTCAACTTCGGAAACTGAAAAACTAAACAAGTTGAACTCTTGAACTTGTTGCTAAGTCATGCCAAGATGAAAGCTTGGATGCTAGCTGACAAAATGAATATCAATTAGACTCACTTAACTAGAACTAATGCCAAGAGAGTCCCGTTGGAATAAAACAATAAAGATCAATAGCAAGATCAAAGTGATAAAACTAATTATAACCCAGTTATTGAAAAAGTTCAAAAGGAAAAGCGATGTGTATTCTAATCGATATATAACAACCAGATGATCAACCATGTATTAAGCATATACATAAACTGAACAAAAGAAAACTAAAAAACCCAGAACAGGTCAACAAACTTCCCGATTGCTTTACTAACTAAATCTTCTTGTCAAAAATTAAATTTTATCATTAGTTTAGTAATAGCCACAAATCAATTGTTGGATCTGAAAAACAATCAGAAGAAAAAGAAAATTGCAGCTGAAACACAAAAGTCCACGGGAAAAGAAATGGGAAGCGAAGCAAGCTCCTTGCAAGTGTATTTAAAAAAGAAAAAACTGAACTAGAGAAACGAAAATCCAAGTGAATGAAATGAAAAGAACCCATTTGAAGATTGATAAAGTAAAGAATTCATTGCTATCTAGATACATATAATCCAGCACCAGCAAATACAGAGAGTAGGTTTACCAGGTCGTTGGAAACGAAGTTGAAACGTTTGACAAGAAAAAAGGGGAAAAGATGAGTGGCAGGAATGGTGGGATTGTGACTTAGGGTAATGCGTTGTCCCTTTTTCTTGAGCTGGTAGCTTATTGTACGTGCAAAAATCTTGCGATTTGTTTATTGTAACGTAGGTTCAGACTTCGGACAGATGGCTTCGTCGTCGTGTCGTGTCTGTTCTGCTGTGTTTGAGAACTATTAACATTAAGCGTTTGAAAGCGCGTCGTCGTTGGATGAATGCTAACTCCGTGGTTTGCGGTTGATTTGCTCTCGAGGAAGGTTCTTTCTGGGTCAGACCCAAGTCCTACCTCCCTCCGCACCAATTCAGCGTTGATTTGCTTTCAAGGAAATGATATTATAGTATTTCGTGTTCCATTTTAATCAGCAAACAATACCATAGTATTAGATTTTAGTATCTAAATTCATATGATAAATAACATTTCAAATCATTGTTTAATATTTGCTTTTAATGATTTAGTGACAGTAGAATGGACTGTCATGAAGCCTTAAAGTAGAAGGCCAAAATCATAACATTTTAAATTTCAATTACAACTTGAAAAAATGTTAAATTAAAAAGAAGTTTAATATATTTAACTCTTAATTTTAGGAATGACAAATGTAACTTAATCTGCTCAACCCAACCTGACTTCGGCCACAGTTGACTGGGCCATAGCTCAAGATTGCTTAGCCCACTTGGGTCATGTTTCAGGGTTGCTCCAACCCATCCCAACCTGTGCTTGAAAACAATATTTTATTAAAAATAACATAGTTTTCTTATTTTTTTAAAAAACATAAAGTCAAACCAGACCAAAACTTGACCTGGCGTGTTACCATCGCTACTTAATTTCGATATTTTACTATTTACATTCTTTTCTAAATTTAACTCTTGACGACCTAGTTCAATGAATGAAATAGATAGGGAATAGAATAGTTATTCTTGGGAATAGAAAAGATGAGAAATAGAACAGAATGGGTATTACTTTGTTTGGTTTAAGAAATGAAATAAATAAAGAATTTATATTCCAATGTTTGGTTTGAAAATATAACCTTGGAATAAGAAAGGAATAAGTAATAAAAAGACCAAAATGTCCTTATTATTATTATTATTATTATTATTATTATTATTATTATTATTATTATTATTATTATT
>JANJEY010000005.1:55134517-55157156 GCA_024703695.1 Erythroxylum cataractarum
TATTATTATTATTATTATTATTATTATTATTATTATTATTATTATTATTATTATTATTATTATTATTATAAATTTTGCACCTATTATGATTAGTATTTGTTATTGCTATTATTTTTATTATGAAATATATTAGACAAAATTAATTATATTATTATAATTAATATTATTACTATTATTATTAATTATTGTAGTAATTATTGGTAATTATTATTATATTCATTAATTATAATTAATATTAATTAATAATAAGTAATTAATATTAATTAATAATATTATTATTAATTATTAATTAATATTAATAATAGTGTATTAATTAATAATATAATATTATTAATTAATATTAATAATATTGTATTAATTAATAATATATTAATTTCCTTTTCTTTAAGTATTTCTTGTATTTCTTTTGTATATTGAGGTATACTTCTTCCAATGTTGTAATATACCATATCCCTTATGGTATAATATTCTTCTATTTCTAGTTCTAACTCTGGTATGGCCATCTGGACCACATTTAATTCTGTGCTTGTTGAAACTTTTGATACATTCTTGTGGAAGGTAATTGTTATTCCTTCTAATCGTATTCCTCCTTGTTATGCCCTGATAAAGTCATCATTGGCCATTAAAGGAATATATGTGGCTGCAGGAGTAATTGATACTGACTATAGAGGTACAATTTATGTAGTGCTATTAAATAATAGTCCGATCGAATACTTTGTAGATATAGGAGATGTTATTGCTCAATTAATCTTTGAACAATATTGGGTACCAAAGATACAACTAGCTGATCCATCGGAATTTTTCCTTGAAAAATTTCCGGAGCATTTTTCAGCCCAAATGGCATTACTAGCCATTCATAGAGCCCATCTGGTACTATGAAAGCAGTCTATTCTATTGAATCTGGATCCATTGCTATCTGGTGGATGCTTCGATGTCCTCCTGTTTTCTGTAAATCATTTACTTTCTGAAATAAAAGTATCCGTTTTTACTCATATGTGTGAATACTCCCTACTTTGAAGAACATACCTATTCAGCTACTTCAAAGTATTTCACAAGATCAAAACTGGGATTGTCGCAACAGCAATTGAAATTACAATTTGGAGGAAGCTCTAAAACTACAAGAATTAATAAAGTCAGCCTCAACCTCTCAGGTGACAACAATTGAAATTACAATTTGGTATCAGAGCTTAAGGTATGAGTAACTAAATTTAAGATTTAGCTGTCTATAATTCAGTTTGTTACTGGTGTTTTAAATCCTTAGTATAATTTTTAAATTTTTCGTTTAATGATTCTAAAGGTTCTTTCTGAGCTATATATTCTATTTGTTCTGTTAATTTCTGTAATTCTTAAGATCATTAAGCCATTTACTTGTTTAGTTATTATTGTTTTATTAGTCTTTTGTGGTGAATTGGGTAATAACAAAAGAAGAAGTACTCGTGAAGCTGATGAGAGCGTGTGAGAGGAAAATTTGAGTTATAACTCAATAAATCCAAAGATTAATAAGGTAATAATAAGTATATGAGTAAAAGGTTTGAACAAGCAATTCAAGGCTATTTTGGTAACAGAAAAACATTATAATACTTAGATTTAGCCTTAGAACATGTTTTTGAAGTAGAATCAATAGAAGGAGTACAATTTTCTTGTTATTAAAAGGGTTTTAAACATCAGTATCATTCTAAAAATGGACAGTTAAATTTATTGTGTGATTTGCAGTTAAATACATTGCATAATTTGAAGGTTTTGTATGATCATATAAATTTGCTTTCAAAAGTGTGCCTAAAACATTTTCATAGTTTAGGAGAAAAGTTTGAGGAATTGGAGATTTTGGGCAGTTCTCTAAAAGAATTAAAAAGTTACCATCCAAATCAGAAGTAGTAGAGTTGGTTAATTCTGTAATTGATCAACCAAAGAAAATAGAAAAGGAAGCAATCAAGTTATCTTTAGAACTTGAAAAGAAAATAAAGAAAATCAAATAGCTAGTGGAAACGTTGCATCAACAGTTAAACTCTTGATGTCCTGGTTGTCATATCAAGAAGACGAAGAATATCAAGAAGTGATAGAAGCAACACAAACACTTGGAACGCCAGCAGTAAGATTTAAGAAAATAGACGGAGAAACGGTTGCAACAAAAGTATCACCAATACTTGTAAAGCAAAATAATTTTCTGATATACTTGATTATCAAGTTATCAAAGAAAATTGAGAATTTGGAAACAAGGTTTGCAAGACTTGAAGCAAACAAAGCAATCTCTATAGAAAGTCCTGAAATTAAAGAAGCACTTGAGCAAATCAGTCACGGGATTAATAAGTTAAAAATTACAGAAAAAGGAGATATAGCACCCCCCTGCTATAACCAAAAAAAATATCATTTTATTAATCCATAAGAAATTTTTGATTCAGAAAAGAAGTTAGAAAGAAAGAAATGAATCAAGCAAGTACAAGCTCAAGACCATCAGTGTCCCTTGAAACAAGGACTGCTGAAGAAAGAAATAGAGGACTTATTCCAGCAAGAAATAGTGAAAGAAATCCATTATCAACTATAGTTCCTGATGATCAGATCAGAAACTATAGAAGATACAAACAATTAGCTAGGAATATTGTTAATCGAATAACAGGTTCTAGCAACAGAAATAGAACAATTGAGATGACTCTTAATCCAGAGTATCAACTAAGCATGTTTAATAGAAAAAGAACTTCAATGGTACCAGCTGAAATACTATATTCATCCAGTTGGCAAGAACCAAATTATAGAGTATATCAACATTACTCTGAAGAAAGAAAATTGATAATTGATCTAAAGGATCAGGAAGAAATGAAGTTGATTATCAGAGAATCGTTTCAAAAATTAAGGAATGAGGGATTAAATCACATACATCTAGGTATAGTTATGATAAGAATCTTTGCATTACATCGAAAGGAAGCAGGAGTTAAAGTTCTCATAGTCATTCGAGATAAAAGATGGGGAAATGATGAAAGGGGATTATTAGGACAAATGGAGATAGATCTGACAAATGGTACAGAATTAGTTTATTTCCTACCAGACCAAATGATGACTATATCAGATTTCTATAATCATATGGAAATCGTGGTCAAAACAAAAGGATATGAGTCATGGGTAATGGAAGAATCAAATTTGTTGATTAGCAGAGGAGCGATATCCAGATTAACAAACACAAGTGCAACAGCTTTCAGATATAGAAATGAGAACCTGATGGAGTTCTTATCTACTCAAGGCGTAAAAGCAATAGCGGGAAAGAAATATTCTTCAGAACCATTTAATGGAGAAAGATGGATCATAAATCCCCCAAAGGAAATAATATCCTCTAGAGTTCCACCACAAACACAAATTTGGGAAAATCATGATGGAACCACGGCTTTTAGATTTACAAATTATGAAAATAGAAGACCCACAGAGGCAGAGGAAGATCTAGATGAAGAATCAGAAATAGAAACAGCATTGGTAATCAGTCACAAGGTTATCAAAACAGAAATAAGGAAATTTCAATGAATACTACCAGATCACTTTATAAAAAGTGAGAAAGAAAAAGGAAATATTTGGGATTCTTGGTGAAGACTGTAAATATATGGTAAAATATACTATCCCAGAAGAAAAACTTAAAGAACCGATAATATGCACAGGATGGGGACATGATTTTGAAACCACATATGAAGAAAGAACAATGGTAGTTTTTGAAGAAGAAGAAAGTAGTGAAGAAACAGAATTACCATGGTGGATGGAATCCCAAGAAAAAAGAAGAAATAGTTTTGATGGTAGAAATGGATTATCCAAAAATGTAAGAAGATATAGATTTGGAGGAAACTCCAAAACTATAAGAATTAATAAAGTCAGCCTCAACCTCTCAGGTGGAATCAGGTTATAGACCTCCCGCAGAATTTACAATGGGACCCCCTCAATATCCTCCTGCGACAGGACAACAAAAGATGGAAATCCCAGAGATAAGAGAAAAATGGAAAAATTTTAGAGGAAAAGGGATGAGCACAACAAATCAATGGACATTACCATCTGCACAAGCACAAACAGGTGTGATGTTAGTTCTACCAGAAGATATATCACAATATGAGGATGTTATCACAAGATGGTAATCAATTAATACCAATCTCATCAGCAGAATGAATTGGATAGACAACCAAGCAAAAGTAACATATGTTGAAAATCTCTTAGAGGTTATGAAAAGAATATTTCAACAATGGAGAATGGCATATCCTCAGGAGTAAAGCTCACCCCCTTTCATCCCCATCTCCAGGTTTCAAGAAGGAGATCGGATGAAAGAAAGTCAAGACGTTCATCCGTTATGTTTGTTTATGATATGTTTTTTTTAAGTTAGATTTTTGTAAAGATAAGATTTTAGGCTTATGTTGAGTATGGTGGAGAATTTTTTGTGACTTTTAAATCTAGTGTATTCAAGTGTTGTGTATTGTGTATTTGGGATTATTGATATTGGTATTGTTTATGGCATTGGAATGCCATTAAGATTTTTGTAAGCATTAATTCATAAGGTGTATGAATTATGGATTTGTGTATTGAATTTGAGTTACAAAATTTGTGTATGATTATGGGATATGAATTGTGATTGTATATGAATATGATTGGTTTGGATTTGGATTTGATTTATGAATTTGCATATTAAATTGAGAGGAATATGAATGGGATTGATTGTGACTTGATTATAGATTGAGACTTATTGAAGTGTTTTAGGTATAGAATTGTGTTTGTTTATGCTGAAATGCAGGACAGGAGGTCCGATGAATGGTGTTGTTGGATTATATATGACTTGTGTGGATTGGTATGATTTATAGAAGTGAGTTTAAACCTTTTGCAGATTTTTGGATTTCTTAAAACACAGCCGTTATGTTGCCCAAATTTTTGAAAAAAAAAAGTCGAATAAGAATTGGTTAAAAGATGAATTATAGGATAAGTATGAATGAATAAGAAGAATCTTATGTTTTGGGTTTTGGCTTTGAGGATGAATTTTCCAAAAGGGAAATTATATTGTTTTGATTTGTATAAGATTTAAATAAAGATGAAATGAATGATGAAAAAGAAAAAAAATATATATCGGGTATTCGGATTGGCTTAGTCTAAGGTATCCAACGCTAATTTAGTTTTCTAAGATATACGCTTCGGATGTCGGGAATTTGTTTCAGTTTCAATTGAACCTTTTGTTTTCTTTGATTCTGAACCAAATTCGATTTTCGCTTTCGATTCATTTTCGTTTCGCTTTCGATTCGATAACTTTCGATTCGTTTGTTTCCACATTTTTCGTTCTTTTGTTTTCGATTCCGCCTCCGTTTCTTCAGCTGTATGATTTGATTCGCTTCCGCACTTTGGTTTTCATTTCGTTTTTCATTTTTTCTGTTGGGATTCGGTTTCTAGGATCGGGTCCCAACAATAAGTTACTTTATGTATTCTTTAATTGAATCTCCATCATTTGGAACTTCAAGAGAATTTGGCATATAAGTAGATTCATAATCCACCTAATTCCTAAACCCAGTCTATTGCATCTCATCCATTGCATCCATATTCATCAACAAGTCCATTTTCACAAGCATGTTAACCAAAATTAGGCCTGTTAATATTACATTACTCTTTTACCTCTTACTCATCTACATATTCCGATGTAGGTCCCTCTAAGGACATTTTTTTGGAAACATTATAGAATACTACTATTATGATCTATCTATAGATATATCATTTGATACTCCAATAATTTGATTATTGTATTACTACTTACAATAGAATCAATCAGCCTCAAACTATCGCCGAACTTGAATTCTAACTATCTAGGGTATGTTTTAGCATCCTAATTTCTCCCACATCTCACAAATTTGACTAAAATTTACTAAGTTTACATAAGTATTTTCAAATATAATTGATTGTGTATCTATATATTTAGATGCAAGTCTTAATTAAACTGGTTACCATAGAATATTCTTGTATGTGGTTTTTTTCTACTATCTTTAAAAAATGATCAAATTTGCTATTAACATAATGACATAGAAAAATAATTTTTATAAAAAATTTCCCTAAAATAAGTGTTGTTAGGTACAAATTAGTAATTTTGTAGGAAAATTGGGTTGGGATCCAATCTTGCATATAGTGGAATGATTATAAAAAATTTTCATATTTGATTTCTTGAAAGCCAAGATCACTTAAATTTTATAAAATGATTAACAATTAAATCATAATAAAGCATTAATCTCAATTTGTATGTTATTCTAAAGTTTGATCCTTTTTCTTATTTTATCCCTCAAACCTTTTTAAAATTGGCTTATCTCATCCATCCTAGTTACACAAGTGTTTGTTTTCTCATAATATCCGTATAACAAGTTGAGAGAACTCTACATCATTTGCAAAGAGGATTACGCAAGAAATGCTAGCTCCTTTGGAGCGTAAGCCTATTTATAATAGATTCTAAACATTTAGTAATTTAATTGAAATTAAATTCTAATCTTAATTAAAATTTAAATGGAATTACAAATTCTTCAAATTAAATACCAATTATGTCCAAATAAGATATAATATATCATATTAAGGGTGAGCCTTGGAGCAATTAGTAAAGGTGCTCATTTGTGACTATAAGGTCACAGTTTCAAGTCATAAAAACAACTTCTTTATAAAAAATACAAAAGGAAGATTGCATACAATATGGCCCTCCCTAAGCCTCTGCAAAGGAGGGAGCCTTATGCATTGGGTATATTGACTTTTTTATCTCATTTAGATCCTTATTTATTAAATATTTCATATTTAACTATAAAAGTTTCTCAAACTTTAGAATCAAGTCCAACTTGATTAAAATATCTTTCTCTCTTTAACCCATTCTTTATATGTAACCCATTAGGTTTCCAGATATGTTTGCAATGTATATTCATTATGACACTAAATCATATTTAGGACTAAATAAATTAAACTCCTTTAATTTATCTTTAATTAAATTAAATTCCTTTAATTTATCTTTAATTATGTATTTAAACAATTTATATCAATAAATCAAGATTGACATCTAGCAATACATCATGACTAACCAAATATTTAAGAATGTCAAAGTAGTTTTGACTAACCTCTCTATGCATGAATTTTTGTATAATTCAGTCCTTTCATAGTATAATGTTTCGACTAGATATAGAATATGAAATTAATGTCTACTCTATTTTAAGTCCAATCATGTTAGTCTTTCACTATTAGTTATTGATTCAATTAATAACATTTGGTAAACTATTTACAAAAAGTCATTCCACCTTGGTCAAGGATTTTTCGAATGAATAATAATCGAAAATAATGAAACATTTTTCTTAATTACTTTAGAGTGATGAATTCTATCTTGATCACTCAACTACCTTCATATAGTTTATGCTACATCTAATGACTATCGACTGAACAACCTATGATTAAAATAGGCCATAAGTAGTATCAAAACATAACAATCCTTATACAAGATAACTTTGGAATTCTCAATTTGAAAGATTTCTAATATAATAATCACAATGAGAATTTTCAAAGACATACAAGAAATATTCCAAATAGATTTCTAATATGGGGTTAGTTCAATGAACATAATCTCTAACAAGCACCCACACGTTTGTTTAAGTATCGTCATACTTTAGTTTATGAGATCATCTACTTCTTTCATAAGGAAAACGTAATGTATTCTAATCTTTTTACGTTCTATTAACATCCATTTTAATAAAACAATTAATATCTAAATAAATACAATATAATCTCCTAATTATAATCTCATCACAATTTCATTTGCAATGTATATTTATCTCATGGGATTTGTTATATATATTTGGATATATATAAGACAAAGAATGTCTTTAAATTATTTTTCACTAAATATAACCAACTAATTGGTTTTTGGTAATAAACCAACAAATTTAGTTTTTGTAGAATTATATAGAAAAAATAATTTTAAAGTAGTGTTTTCAAGTTCATTTTAGAAGAGGAGTGTACATATAAGTGTATGTGTGTGTAAGAAAAAAAGAAAGAGAGAGATGACAATAAAAGAGTGCATAAAAATGTGCACTTGGATTACAAAATAAATGTATACACTATATGTGGCATTGGAAGGGGATAAGAGAGTAAGTGTTAAAAGAGACGAAAAATAAATTATTTGTAAATTTCAATAGTAATTTTTACTCATTTAATTTTGTGATGCGAAATTTCCATAGATGGTAACCATTCCTTATTCTGTTGTTACTTGATCAAATTTTTGTTGTTGAATATTTATGTAAAAGTTGACGAATTTAATAATGTCCAGACACTAAGCATCTTAGGAAAAGTTTGTTTATTGACAAAAAGTAATAATTATGTGTTACACTAAATGAGGAGTTCTTGATGTTGCATTAACAATCTTAGGAAAAGTTCATAATGCATCGTATAGTTGGGAAAACAATTATGCAATCACATTTAGGAGTACTAAACAAAGTCTTTACAAAGAGTAGTAAGTAATTGTTACTTTTGTGCACATAGATTGGCATAAGCAATTAAATCTTCAACAAATTAGGGAAATTAGGACTTCAATTCCAATCATTCTTAAGATTCTAAGTCCAACTAATCCATAACAAGTTTAACCTAATTGTAACAACTATGATTTTTGTTTTATACTACAGAAATAAAAGGAGACCACGTCCCATGACACACCTAATTGACCTTACAAATATAAACAAAATAAATTTAAAGAGGGTTATACCTTTAAGATGGTCACGAACATTGGCCACCCTCACATGCAAAGTGATGGACTTTCCTTCTTAGAGTCTACATTTGGTGGCTCTAATTAAGAAATAACAACTTTTTCCCACGTTTGTTAGACAATATTGTCAAAATAATTCACTGGGGACCAGTGATAGAGACGCTTTACCTTCGACGTTGACGTTGAGGCCCATTGTTGTCGGCCCGCCCTTGATGAATTAAGATGAGACGCTCTAGTTAGTTAATCACTATAAGAAAAGAGAATGGAGGTGACAAATAATATTGTATCCATAGAAGTAGTAGGGTATGCATGTATATGGACAGTAATGGAGCCAGACTTAACTCTAAGGGGAGCTGGAGGTTAACATCTAATAGAAAATTTTTTTTTAAGAGGAGCCACCTATATTTGTAATGGAGCCACCTATATTTGTAATTTTAAAAATTTTAAGCATATAAGTAATTTAAAAAAAAAAAGTTTGAAAGGGGGGGGCCATGCCCCCCTCCTATAAAACATAGCTCCGTCACTGTATATGGACAACTTAATAAACTCTGCGGCCATGATTTCGCTGCTGAAATGCCTTCTTCCATTCTCCAAATTTGATTCATTAAAATGGTCACTACTCCTAGACGATTGTGTTATCTAAAAGTTGAATTTTTCGAAGAGGAGAAATCATACCTGTCCTTTTTAAGTCATGAAAGCCAATATAGTTTTCTTCTTCTTGGAAATTTGTAAGTTAGCAAATGGATAAGTTTGCTGCAGCCATAAAAGCCCACCACTTTATGATCTTATACATTTAAACTAGCTAGAGCCAAGTATCTATTTAGAAAAAATCGAGATGCCACTAATAAATATACAAGAGAAAGAAGAAACAAGAAAATAAAAGAGGATAACATTTTAAGGTTTAAAGAGAGGGTAGTGATGATGATTAACGCAACACTCTTCCTAAGCAATTTCTTCAGTAGAATAAGGGAAAAAAAAGTCCCAAAGTTAAAGATAAGAATAAGTCTAAGAGAATAACTAATGGTCGTTGTTATCAATGTAAAAAGATAGGTAAATTTAAGACTTACTTCCAAAACTGAGAAGGAAAAAAGATTTAAAGAAGAAAAAGTAAAAGACTTCAAGTAAAAACAGAGATATTGAAAGTTAAATCTTTCTTGTCTCTATATGTATAAGGGTGATATTGAGCGTAAATTTTAACATGTCTTCTTTGGTAAATCATATTAGAGAGGAAGTTCGATTCCTTAAAATCTTTAGGTAAGATTAGTTGTCTTCAAACGAGGATGAATGATCATTTGTCTAATTTTATGGTGTCTTATTGTGTCCAGTAAATCTCAGTCATTTATTTATGTAGGACCCGTATTTATTTATGCGAGACCTACGTGAGACCCACATAAATAAATAGCTGAAATTTACTGGACACAATAAGACACCATAAAATTGGACAGAAAATCTGGACTTTCAAACGAGTGCCATGCACTTTATTGCTTAGACACCACCTGATTTTACATAGAGAGAGTCAAATAGGTTTATAATTTTTGTTGATCACTCAATTTTCAGTATTGAACATTGAGTATTGATAGGTATCCTGCAAGACACAAGATCACACCAAGCTGCAAAGATCAAAATGGCCAGTAAAACTTCTAACCATATTTGATTTAACTGGAGCAATGATAAAACTAAACCAAGTTGCCAAACTACTTTATACTCTTACTTTAGTCTTTATTTACTTTTTAGATGATAAATCATAGATGAAAATGTTGTAAAACTAAATGTTTTGGTGGATACAAATCTTCGTTACTTTTAATATGTAAAACCCAAAAATTTTATTACACAAACGAGAATTTTTTAGGGTAATTAGATATAAAGTAGATTAAAACTGTGGAACCTATATCTAAACCTGTTAAAATTTAATTTGATGGAAGTAAAAATAGATTAATTGTATGCTCTCAAGTTCATTCTCACCTGTAAATACAGCAATGATAATAAAGAATCATGTGCCTTTTGAATCAATGCAATGTGAGGATAATCTTGTTGGTGATTAGCGTATGTCAGTGTCCAAATTCAGCATAATAACATGTAAAATGTCATCCAATTAATGTAGCATCTATTTTTCATGACATTTGAAAATTAAGAAGTTCAAATTCTCCAAAATCAACCGATCACTTAACTACTCACCCCTATTTTTGTGGATGTTAATAAGCTTGATAGGTAACTAACAATTACTAAGCGTGCGTTTGGAACAGCTTTTGGAGACCCCAAAAGCACTTTTTTCTACCGCAAAAGCACTTTTTGAGGAAAAATGGGTGTTTGGCTGCAAATATTAAAAGCGCTTTTGAAGTAGAAACAGCTTTTAAAAAAGCTAAAATACAGCTTTTTAAAAAGCTAAAATTTGGAGCTTCTCTGAAAAGCCCAAATTTTAGCTTTTACGGAAAGCTATTTTTTAATCCATCACCGTCACTTACGTTTATATCATTCACAAAACCTTCTCCTCTCTACCGTCACTTTCGTTCTCCTTTCTTCTCTTTTATCCATCCTGCTTACGTTTATATCATTCACTAAATCCTCTCCTCTCTACCGTCACTTTCGTTCTCCTTTCTTCTCTTTTATCCATCCTGCTGCACAGCACTCTCATCTAATCTAGGTACTCTTCTCTATTTTTTTTGTTTAAAATATGTTGAATACACGATGGTCTGCGTTCGTCTGCGTAGACAACGCAGACCCTCGTCTGCGTGTCTACGCAGACGATGGTCTGCGTAAACAACGCAGACCCTCGTCTGCGTTGTCTACGCAGACGATGGTCTGCGTATTTCAACGCAGACTGCGTTGAGTCTGTGCGTTGAGGTATAAAGAAACATATATGTTTCTTAATTAAAGTTTAAAAAGCGTGTTTTAACCTTTTCTAAAAATAAATTGATTCCGTTTCTTTACTGGTTTTATTGGAGTAGAAATGTGAGTACTGTATTGTTGATCTTGCATTGTAAGTGCATGCTTTTGGTAAGAATTATGTACAGGACACGTAGTCTAAGAAATGGGGCAACAAAGTCGAAATCTGCCCAACTATTCTGTTAAATGTTCTATCCAGCAAGCCAATAGTGTTTGACAGACTTGATAAAGACCTTGGTGTTTTTTTCAGCAATATAACAAGTGGAATATGTTTTACAGTTCAGTGGAACGAATTTCAGAAAGTTAATTATGTTTTTGGTTGAGCTTTCTGTGCATTCTGTGTTAGTTGATTGATCTTTTTACTGGTTTGAGGTTTTATCTCAATTAGCCCAGAGTTCCTTTTGGTGATTTTTGATGGTCAATAGTTCCATTCTGATGACACTAAGTATTTTGCTTATAAGTATTTAGATTATAAGTCTGTGCATCCTGTTTGTTGTTTTAGATTATAAGTATTTTGCTTACCTCAACTTATAATGTTGCACATTTGCAGCTGAGTAACTATTGCTCCTTTGAAGGTGTTTTGTATTGCAAACCTCACTTTGATCAACTATTCAAGATGACCGGCAGCTTGGACAAAAGTTTTGAAGGTAATGCTCTGTGTTCAGTTTGATTTCAATCACTCAAAATCTGTTTTCTCTGCTTCTTTTTTCTCATTCATAGGTTGTTCTTTTCTTTTTCTCTCTTCTGTAGGTACTCCAAAAACTGTTAACAGATCTGCTGACCAGGTATATGCAATGAAGTTCTTGTACCACTACTTTATCAATATGGGAACAGATACAATTTTGAAGTTTTCAGTAACAGGGAGAAGTCTATAAGATGATTTTTAGGATTCCTGACGTGCTTCAAATCCTGGATTAAATCATGCAGGTTAGCAACAGCAAAGTCTCGAGTATGTTTGCTGGAACTCAAGACAAATGTGTTGCTTGCAAGAAAACTGTTTATCCAATTGAAAAGGTACATAGAAAAAATTCCTTATTATAACATCATGAGCTTTTCAGGACATTTTCAATCTATGCTCTGATTCATTACATTTCAATTCTAGAGAATCATTGCAACCTTAATCAGATTTTCTTTGATTACTTCAACTGTAAGTAGATTGATCTAGTTCAGTTGTTCCTATTTGTCGAACTGATGGAATTGAATTGTGAGATCAAGTACCTGAACACATCAACACCTTTGAGGCCTAGGACTTTGCCTTTTAGAAAAGCATCTGTGAAAATAGAAATTAAAATAGACTCGACAAATTTAAAAATTCATAAAAGGCATGACCAGTGGGTTCTTTTCCCTCTGTTCCCTTCCCTATCATCACCAAGCCAACCAATTTCTTCTTGCTCTCTATTGCAACTCTGATACGAAACAAAATATTAATTCAATGACCATGCAATATTTAAGGGATGAAAACTACAAAAAGTTGATGAAGTAAAAGAATAAAGGTCACCATGATGGTTAAATTTGGACCTTTCCCCTCATTTCCTTATAGTATAATACGTTCCTGAACTTATGGATGATAAGAAGTCGAAAAGTGTTCTTGTTATCTTATTGAACTCTGCTTCTTTCAGGTCGCAGTTGATGGCACATCATACCATAAGGCCTGTTTCAGGTGCACCCATGGAGGCTGTGTGATCAGCCCATCAAACTATGTAGCACATGAGCACCGACTCTATTGCAGGCACCATCACAACCAACTCTTCAAGGAGAAAGGGAACTTCAGCCAGCTTGACAAGAGTGAAAATGCTAAACCGGATGCTGAGACAGCAGCAGTGGAGTGATGTCACAAGATTTTGGTTGGGCTAGAAATGTTGATAACTGGGGGAATTCAGATCGCAGAGATGTCAGGATAACCAATTGGTAAGTTTGGAGGAAATGATGTTCCATTTGTGGGGTTCCAACTGGTTTCCATCAACTTTTTGAGTGTGAGAATTGAGTGCCTGAATAAAAATAGAGATTTTGGTGTTGCTGCCCTTGTCACAGACCGTGAACTGAATACCAGAAGTTCTGTATTTATATTCCAGTTCACTTTGAGGTGCTTTCTTTTCTTTGGTTTTATGTTTTGTGTGTTCTCCTGATCTTCTGGTGCATGTTTCTACAACTCGTATTCATGTGAATCTTCGTTACATTTATACACCCTTCTAATTGTTCTCCGTGGCCTTCTTGCCGTCCCCATCTCCAAGATTTTCAAGTTTCTCACGTAAGTGTTTGTCTTCCAAACACTACAATGCAACGATCTATGTTTTGATCTTCTGATAAGAACAAGAACATGATGCTAGGGACTCGAGTAGATAATGGTAAACCCCAGTGCTAATGAAATCCATTGTTCTGTTTATCGTTAGTGTATCATACAAATAGGAAGATTCACTAGAAAATGTTACAGCTTGTTTAAACAACGTGTGATTAGTACCTATCAAGCAAAATTTGAGCTACCTCTCAATGTCAATCAGAGACCATTATGGACGCATAGTTCTAGGAGATGTTATTACCAGATATTTTGTTTAGATAAGCAAATGATGAATCATGTCCACGTTCATTTGCCGGACAACTCCCTCCTTAAGCCTGATTCTGCGCGCAATGATTGGTCTTACAAGAGACAGATATTGAACAGTTGATAGGAATTCCATTTCAGATACAAGCTTATAGAGAATGTTCTAATGGTGAGTTGGTTGAAGTGGTCCAACGTAAAAGTTTGTGTGAAGTGGAGCATTAAAGAAAAAGAAACGGTCTTCTTTTGCTTTAGAAAGAATAGAAGCGGCGCAAAAGTATGCAGTTTATGCAAACGAAGATTCTGCTTCTTTAATGCATCGACTTGCTAAAGAAAGTCAGAAGTGTACAGCTTTGCTTATTTTTCTTAAGGTCCTACAAGTTGAACTTTGATCCCAACGTTATTAAATACGATGAGAGTCGTTCCTACCTGACTTAAACGTTCCCTACGAGCTTCTGTTGTAATATCAGAATATGAGATTCAACACTAGTCTGTCCACTGTAGCATGTTTGACCGCAAAGTGTTCATTGAGCTTCTGCTTTAACTTGCCAAGAGCCAATGCCGATTTCTGAAGTCTTAATCCTGTAGTATGTTGTATGCTTTTCGAGAAGAAAGCGTAAATATCAACAAAACAATGTTAGTGTTAACTTTTCTTGTCGTCAGGATGAAGTAAACAGGTGCAAGATCATTTGCTGAATAGGATGAGATCTCCAGAGCAGAAAAATGGATATGCAATAAATTGATGGGACCTGTTATCCATCTATTCTAGACAAGTTCAGAGTCAGATGGTGTGTTAAAAACAGAACAGGAACTGGAAGCAACCATTTTGATCTTTGGCATTCTAACAGTAGCTTCCATAACTGTTCTGACACGTTTTTATCGCATTTCATTTTATGCGCATCGGTCTCAATCCAGCGGCAGCTTTAAGAGCATTTCAATATATGGAAGTCTTTGAAGTTAAACGCCTTATCCTCCACGTAATGCAGGGACCAAAGTTTTCAACTTTGCATCAGGCTAGGGTATACTATTTATCAGTCACAAATAGAGTTTTGTTCAGGTTAATACATTCCAAGTCTGCTGTATTGTATCTTAATTATATATTTATATAAATTTTATATAAATATATAGATGAGATTTAATGAAATATAATAGGAATATTATAACTGAAACAAAAAATCTGATCCAACCCCTTAATTGTAAAGTAAATTGTGTGTTCATTTTTTAATTTATTTGAAATTTTAATAAACAAACTTTTCTACTAAATAGTAATGATGATTTAATTAATAATAGTACAAAATAATAATAATAATAATAAAGATTATGAAATCTAAACTTAATTTATAGTATTTTGACCAAATAATTATTAATAAAATTGGACTCCCAAAAGCTTTTGAGAACTCAATTTAATATATTTTTCAAAAAAATCCTTTTAATATAAAAAAATCTCCTTACAACTCATAATTTATTTATAATTTGAAACTAATTCAAATAATCATTAAACAGACCAAAATATTAATTTTTAGACACAATTTGTCCACCTAAACCCTTTCACTACCCACAATTGGCACACTGACTAAGTGATCATCTAACAGATGACGCTATCTATTCCATTTTTTTAACTCTCCTATTACTTTCATCAAATTAAAGTCTTTAATTTAATTAAATCTCTGTAAAAAATCATTTTAAAATATTAATTTCCAGCTTTTTAAATGTATCAAATCATTTTATTTTAATAAGAATTTACTTAAAATTATGTTAAAAGCTTGATGTTCACGTGGAAAATGCTGTTGCTTTACCTTATATGCACGTTTGGTTCTCCATCGGAGATGGAAAGCTGGTTCTTTTTATTTCCCTCTGATACAACCTTCAGTTTTTATAAGCAAACTCTTATTTGATTTAATCATTTCAGAACACCTATTAGTTACAAATTCTGTTTGAGACACCACCACCACCACCTTCTGCTAAACATGTTGGCGTTACCAAATCTTCAATTCCACGGGGATTAATTAACCTGCCTCTATCTCCAAGGCTTATCTGTACCGAAGACCACAGGCTTTTACAATACTCAAAAACCTCTCTTTGATGAGTCCATTTGCTTTTACGCTACATGGTAATGAAGATCGTAGCCATGATTAGCTGCTTGATTCTGAGATGCTTTTCAAGGATGGTTGCCATGTTCTTGATCTGACTGTTGCGGAGTTGACAGAGACCACTGCTCTTGGTCTGTTCCTTTCATGTTGGGTCATCTGAAAGTGGCAGGTGATTGGAAAAATTTAAACTTGAAACAACATCCTTAACATCTCGTTCTGGTTAACAAGATCGAATTAAAAAATTGAGAAAAATAAACGACATGAGGCTAAAAGATGGTTTCTTGTTAATGCCCATAGTATGCAAAAATTTACAATCTTCTGCAAATGTATTTACCTGATTTTCCTCATCAAGCTCAGATCCTTTTTGTTCCGAATCCAACCCTGAAGTCTGCTTCTCTCTCGCCCTTTCTAGCCTTTCACCGGATTCCGACTGGTTTTGCATCAGCTTCGCTTGCTTCTTTGCTCTCAATCCTTTCATAACCTCTAAAAAACCCCCGGAGACAACAAAAGAATTCGTTACAAATATAAACTTTAAAAACCGAATACAAAAAAATAAGGTAGAAACTGAAACTCAACACACCTTGGGTGGTGATGAGCCTATAAACATGCCCAAGAGCAAGAGTATCCGTAGGCTTGAGAAGCTTAATTCTGGTTAACCGAACAGAACCATTGTTGCTACTGTGGGCGTGGGTGTCATCTGTAGACCTGTTGTTGGGACATTGTTGAGCATTGGTTGTTGATGGGTACAAGGTGGTGGAGAGAAGAAGGGCAACATAGTGACCAGGGTTCATCTTCATAATCTCACCAGCACTAACAGGCAAATAGAACCTCTCTACTTTGCCACTTGGGTGTTGCACCACTAGAGTTGCTGCATCTACTGCTTGACAATTACCCATCTCTCTAACGCTCTCCCTCCTCCTCTGTACCTCCAAGCAGAGAATGAAGAGATTAAAAGTAAGGAAAGTACAAGCAGAGGAGACTGGAGTATTGTAGCTTCGAGTATCTTTTATAGCCATTAATAGTGCCCACCAATATCGATCTTTTCAAGCGGTAAATGACTTCCTGTTTTATTCAGAAAAGGCTAGCTTTTCTAAATCTATGGTCCAAAATGGCTGTAGCGAGTGGGGCTACACAAGTCACCAACGTTTATATTATTTATACCTAGTCAAGGGAGAGTTTTGAAGGCTTCTAAAAATATATATCAACATATAAGCATTTAAATTTTTTAGAAGAATGGATCTTTGTTCATAATTTAGCTTTAAAAAGATTTGAATTGAGAAACTATATTTGGGATTGGGAGAGAGCCTCTCTTTAATTTTCTTCATTAATGATTGAGAGATTAGGTAGGATATTCCATTACGAGAGAAACATTGAATCGCTTGTACATTATTAGTCAGAATCGCAAGTCCGTCCTCAACATAATATGTGAGGAAGTCATGTTAAATTTTGGTAATGAAGGAAAGGAAAGGAAAGGAAAGGAGGAGAATAATGGAGCTCTCACATGGCAATGGTGTGGTGAGCTGTGGTTGGCTGGCCAAACAAAAGATCATGGTAACCCCAAGATAGATGCGATAAACAATGTAATTATACTCGGATTCTGCCTACTGCTATACGGTAATCAGATGCATAATGAAAAAAGTGAGTGGTCATTACTCATTATGATAGGTACACTGCTGGGCGGTTTTGACATTTGAAGCATCAAAACATGAAATGGGTGGGGAAGAGAGACGTGGGCACTCCTTAATTTATTCACTCACCTTTATAGAATGTGGCGTCACATTTGAGCCTGAAAAGTTATGCAAGTATTCTTGTGTTCTTCTTGCAAAAGTAAAGAATCCCATCACTTCTTCTATTGTTAAAAAAGCTGCCTCTTTTGTTTAATCTTTCTCATAAAGCTTTCACCTTTCTGTTTTAATTTGGTATCCTATGGCAAAAGTTTTAGATTATCCCCATCAGGTTAAAAGCCATAATACATAGCTCAAAAACAGTTCAGGAATCTTGTTGCACTTCAGTATTTATATGTTGTTTTTGAAAAGCTTGAAGATGGGCTGGCAATTGGCAATAGGCATTTGGCAAGCAACCATAATGTGAGCCACCTGGAATGTGGTACCAATACCAATACGTATAATGAATATAATTTGAACCCAACCCAACAGGATTGGAACTGGAACTGAGAGCGAGTTGTGCATGATTTGACCCTGCACAATGATTCCTGAGTTCTTCCCTTGTGTTTTAACTGGGCAGCAAAATGATGTGCCTCCATGCCTTGGTTTCCCAATTTGGGAACAAAACAGTGCATCAAGTTGTAGACCTTCACTGGTCCTCTTCAGATTTTCCTGTCCTCGACCTCTGACAATGTTATCTTTTTTGTCACCAACTTGTATATCTCATTTCCTTTACTTTTCCAGCTTTGCACTGTTATTTTCTTACCATTTCCTTTTCCTCTTACTACAATGCTTGTACGTATAATTGTAAATGGGATATGTGCATGATACTACCTAATGTTATAAACAAAACAACAATTTTAGTTCAAACGAATTTAACTCAGGTAGCATGCATGTTGCTTGGGTGAAAAAAATATAATGATGTTCCTCAAACCTAAGCAAGCGAACTTAGATTCATTAGAAAAGTTGAATATCTACCTGGGAATTGGGTTTAACTGAAACAAAACAGAAGTAATCTCTCCAGATTACACTGCTGATTCTCCATATCTTTCAGTGATCTGATTATATATTACTTTAGCGACTCTTATCATCGCAACTCACGGACTCAAAGCAGACCTTACTACCTTAGTAGTTGCGCAACTTGAGAAAAAAATTCCAGGCGAGCTACTGGGTGGAAGATACATTAAAATAGACTTGAAAGTTGAAACTAAAGACTCTGAAAGATTCTGGTTAGGAGCTCCAAGTTCTTATGACACGCTAATGGTTTCAGGTTTCCACGTACCTTATGTACATTAATGAATGTTTTATTAAAACAACCTGAGTCGGATTAAATTAAAATACCACAAAAGTTAATCTTAATGGTCAAGTAGGAGGGGCGGCCATGTGAAAAGGTTAAAAACCGTAGGTGCCCAACTTTAATGAGATACTACTTGTTTTCTGATTGTAAGGTGTGCGGAGGTATTGACATTAAATATATGATTACACCAAAGATCATAACTTGTCTTTGTGCAGAATCTGCAGAGCCATAGATAATCATATCAGAAGTCCAACATTTCCATTTTGTTTATTCTTTGATTCAAACATACAAAATATGTGGGTAGCATTCAGTTTCTTCTCCTTTTCACAAATTGAAATGGGAATGGAATAGGTACGACATTTGTTGGTCCCCATTGTTACTAGATAACTTGGCATTTATGGTTTTAATTCTTATATTTTAGCCTTCTTTATATTGAAATATCCTCACCTAACAACACATACAGTGTTTTAGGGTTCTTGTGACGAGGTGTACTTTGTTTCTTTCACCGATATGCACCAATAATACATGACAGAAACCAAAAATTGAGCTAGGTGTCTTTTGTAGCTTTGAA
This sequence comes from Erythroxylum cataractarum, assembly GCA_024703695.1. Classification (NCBI taxonomy): domain Eukaryota; kingdom Viridiplantae; phylum Streptophyta; class Magnoliopsida; order Malpighiales; family Erythroxylaceae; genus Erythroxylum; species Erythroxylum cataractarum. The sequence goes on from JANJEY010000005.1 coordinate 55,154,269, forward strand.
GTAAGCTGAAGATCTCCAACTCCAAGAATACTTTCTGTTTGCACCTAATGGGGTCCTGAGTCCTGACAAACCAAAAGAATCAGAGAAGTAGTGTATCATTAGAAACCATAGGAACTAGTCACTTGAATTGTTAATTTATCAAGTAATGTATTTGATATATATAATTTATATTATTTACATATAGTTGGAATTTTATTTATTACACACTTAAAGATAACAATCTTCTTCCTTCTAAAAACCTTTATATATGGTCCAAAACAGTGATGTTGCTCAAACTCAATGATGAGGCACTCTTGGATTAAAAGAATGGTATCTGATCTTCATGCAGGGTCCACTGCTGAGTGGGGTTTGATGCCTTCAACCCAATTTTAGTTTTAAAGTAAGATTAGTGCGGTTCTGATTGGTGTTTCCAAGAATTCTCTGAGCCTAATGTTGACTGTAAAGTGAGTGATTAGTGATATCTAGTTATCATCATTTGCTGTGTGCTTGGAAGTTGGGACTTGGGAGGGTCTTTACTGCAATATAAAGCATCGGCTTTTGCAGGAATTAGCACCAGCGCTTAGTCTCTTACTTCCCACTTTGTCTCCTCGGCCTTTCTTTACTACTTTTTTGCAGCATCTACGCTCTATCGATGTCTACCCCTCTGAACTCCACTACCTACTTCGTATCTGAACCAGTTCATACCATTTTTTAATTAATCATCTTATTTAGATCCATCAAAAGTTGAGAACTTTGTTGGTCCTATCTTTCCGAAAACATTTTTGAACCTTCAACATTGTAAAAAACGACATATTAACGTCTAGCCCAAAAGCTTAGGACTATATGTTAGTGTTTGACTCAAAAAGTTCTACAAATTTCATGATCAAATTAACTTAAACACGTAAAAATATAATAATAAACAAACAATAACATTTAGTAAAAATTCCGCCAAAATAAGAAGTTTGGAGAGATTCAGTGGTACGCAATTTTATTCTAACTAACTGAGAGATTGTTTCCAAATGACCAACTTGAAATATAAGAAAAACATGATAATAAATTCATAAAATCATTATCATAATAAATCAACAACTAAAATAATTATAAAAAGTAGCCTAATCTAAATCCATAATATGATGTAATCATTCCTAAAAAATAGGTCTTCAGTGTGCTCAATTAGAGTTTACTATCAAAAATGTCCTTACTCTTTCAAATTTTACTTTTAATATGATTGAAGTCTTTCAATACAATTCAATAAGCTTAAGATCAAAAAAAAATTTGAGTTGGTTCTTGGTGTATCAAACTCAAATCTTCAATAAATTTTTAAAGCTATATGACATGATTTAATTTTATAATAGAAGTAACAAACTAAGCTTCTAATATTTTAAATTGTATTTCTTACTTCTTCAATCGCAACTAAAATAATAAGTAATTGTAATTTTTAAATTGTCAACATAACCTATCCAATTAATATTAGAAAAACTTATTGACTTAAAAATTTTGACAATTTACATAATCAACTTTATAGTTAACAATTACTTTGATGTATCTAATTAGACATTTAGTAATTTGCATATATTCCTTCCTTGCACAATGTATAAACTTGGGCAAAGAAACTTAAAGCTTATATAGTACCAGATTTTTAAGTAGTGAACTATGCAAGGCATCTAATTAAACACTTGTAGCGATTATCATCCACCTTAGTAAGACCATCATTCTTGCCATACTTGACTCTAGGTTGTATAAGAGGTCATTAGATTTGCAATATTCTATATGGAACTTTTCTGAGATTGTTTGGCATATTTTTACTGATTAATGAAGATTTACTTTTTTAGTCTCACTTCTAAACTAAGAAAGTAACACATCAATTCCAAATTAGTCATTTCGAATTCCTTCAACATATGAACTTTAAAAATACCAATAAACTTCTAGTTGCTACCTATAACTAAAAGATCATCAACATAAATAAAAAACAATAATTAAATCAACTCGGTCTTTTTTATAGATAAAGAGTTGCTTTATTAAGACTTTTAACAAATTCTAAATTTAACAAGTGCTTATTTATACAACTGTACTAAGTTCTTGATATATGTTTGAGACCATACAAAGTCTTCTTTAAAAAAATATACCTTCTCCTCTTACCTTTGCAAAACAAATCCTTCATGTTTGCTCAACATAAATCTCCTCTATAAACAAAACCATTAAAAAAATGTCAGACTTCTCTTCAAACAAATTAAAACACTTTATATCCTTTTTGTGTTAAAATAGCATGCAATAAATAAATTATGTCAAATTTTATCATAGGAGTAAAGGTTATAGAGAAGTCCACACCAAATATGTATGCATAACCTGTTATAACAAGCCTTGATTTATGTTTGTTTATTAATCCATCAACATTAAACTTAGTCTTGAATACTCCTTTTACTTAATAATCTTTTTGTTTTGAAATCTTTCAACAAGCTATCAAGTTTGATTTTTTTATTATTAAAAGCTCTTCCTCCATGGCAGCAATCCATTTGCGTTCCTGAATTCCTTATTCAATATTTTTTGGTTCTAGTACTACAACATTGAATCTTATATAAATATTAAAAAGCAATATAGTGTCTATAATTTCTTGCTCATTAACACCTTCATCGTCGGACATTAGACAACCGAAATATTGATCTTCATCATTTGTTTTTTAATTCTAGTCGAGTCGGCCATTACGGGCTCGGACCCAATCGAGACGACCTGTGGGCCGATCGTTTGGTTCATCGAATATCAACACTAAAGCCGAAGCCCATGTTCCTCTCCGGCCCATTAATAGAAGGAAATTCCCATGCAAATACGTACTCACGTAAACCTAGTTGAAAAACCATATATAAGGAACTATTCTCCATGAATCAAGGTACGAAATCATAACCTAGTTGCTT
>JANJEY010000005.1:55157256-55177918 GCA_024703695.1 Erythroxylum cataractarum
TTCTCAGAAAAGCTCTACTGGCAAAAGCTCTACTGACAAAAGCTCTACTGACAAAAGCTCAACCAAACGGGCACTAAATAAATAGAGATCGAACATTTTCTCAGCCAAATATTTGGTAAATAATCAATTAGAAAATTTAATAAAAAGCGTTTGTTAGAAGAAAGACAAGGATAATTAGATTAAAAATCAAAATTTTTGAATCATCGAATTAGCATCCTAAGATCCGTAGGTTTCAATTCAAGGAAAGCCTGAATACGTAGGAAATCTCAAACCCCAGAGTAAAACCTTCTCTTGTTTAATTATAGATACATTGTCGAAGAGGTCCATGCAAATTAACAATTCTCATTTTCCACTCAATTTCTGTGTAGCCATGCAAAACAGAAGATCATCGAGAAAAGGAATAAGCAATCACCTCTCGCATGCCTTTGAGATGTTATTTCTACACCCTCTTCCATTTCGAGTGTTGCTATTACTTGTAGCCATTTCGATGGTTCTCTTCATATCGCCTCCATGGTATCCATGTCTCGCTTCGAATCCCACTTCCAGACAAAGAAAACATCGTGTCGACACCATAGCGAGATGGGTTCTTCCGGCATTGCCATTGACAATAGTGTTCGTAGTGCAGTGCCTGTCATCGTCTTCATCGTTAATGACGAAAGGGTTCTCGTCTCCAATGCCATTAATGCCGAAAAGGGTTTCTTCTGAAGGATTCGCTCCGTGGCTTGTCGCTGCTTTGATATTGCAGTTACTTGTTATGGCGAATTACCAACAATCCATACATAATAAATGGCCTATTTAGGGTTTTGAGAGATTGTCGAGAATTTATGTACATTCTTCGTATACATATATACTAGAACGATGACTTCCATGTAGGGTTTCAGTTGCGTGATTTTTTAGGGCATTTTCAGGATATTTTTGGTGTAAAAAAGAGGTTATAGGCTTATAGCTCATCTGGATACTATATGATTTAGGTAAGCGCCACGTTCGGTGTCATTTGACAAAAATCCAGTTAGTTATTTACACCTAGTTTAATTTTTAATATACTTTGAAAAAACTTTAATGAGAGAACACATTACGTAGTCTATAGTAAGCCACACAAGCTGATAAGTAATCAACCTAAAATAAAAGCTATGACTCGCGTGGAGGAACAGTAATAACCAAAAAAATAAATAAAACTAAAATTATAAGCTAATCAGGAGGGTAATTCTGTTCCTGTAAATATAATTAATGATATCCATCACATTCGAAAAAGCTAAACAAGCAATTGAGAATCTGACTCAATTATAGGATCTTTGTCACCCAAATCTCAAGTTGTTTTCATGCTTGGAAAGAACTCTCCAGCAATATTTGTGATTGGACACAATAAAACACCATAATATTGAACAAGAGATTTGAATTTCGTACCAGGAGCATAAACTACTTCGATACCATAACCCATTTTGTAGTTTAATGTAATCAGGATGTCATTAGTAATAGCAGTATAAGGCTTTGGCTATGAAGTTTGGACTTCGCCAGATTGCCATACAAAGAGCTAACAAGCCATTGTTGGAGGGCATTAATCTTAATACCATGCTGACAAGTTTGTTACAGAAGAATATCTAACTAATTTTTTCCTTAGTAGCCATATATATATATACATGTGCAGACTTTGGGAGAGAAAGTTTTAAGGGAGACTCTTCCCAGCGCAAGTTGAATCAAATACTTTTCCTTTCTACTCAATTATCTGTACTTTTCTTCATAGCTAGGCACTCCACCGCTTGAGGCAGCTGTCTTTTTTTTTTTTCTCTTCAACAAATGCTGTAGGCGGCTTCCATTTATTTCAACGAATGTAGCAACTCTTCTTTTTTATGTTGGTAGGCATCCATTGCGGTAGGCACCGCCGTTGTTGGCGCCTACCATGCCTACTACCAAATTAGAATGATAGAGTCCCTCCATGTGAGATGGACCCAGAATTGTCTGTAAGATAGTTTCTCGACAGTAAGCAAATGCCAACAATTGTCAGTTCTTGTTATTAGATCGACCAGACCTTCACAATTTGTGTAAGGCAATTATATAATATAGATAAACAATAAAATATTAATTAATTAAATTATCCTAAATGCGTGCGATGCTTCGTAATTGGGATTTGCACGCTACATGTTCACGGCAGGTACGAGCTCGCATCAAAAACCCTGTCTATAGCACACTGTACTCCCTCCGTTGCTAAGTATGGCAGCAGCAGCAGCGGCAACTCACATTTGCAATGCTTACTGCCCACCAATCAATACCCGTTCTTACCACTACCTTCACACTCTACCGCTTGCCATCAAACCCAAAGGTGAAATTTGTACATATTATAATCTCATTTTGATTGTTTATCTGCTCACGTCCATTTTGTTGTAGCTGCTGCTGCTACAGTATCAAGACTTGGGAAGAATTTCTCAATCAGAGCAGTTGACTCTCCCTCGGATGAGAAGCCCTATGAGATTCTGCCAACTGGGAAAATTGCGTACTTGGATGAGCTAGACGTTGTCACTTTTCTCGACCCTCCTAAGGACTTGATTCCTCTTGACCCTGCCTCTTATAGTCCTGCTGCTTATCTCTGGTTTGTCATACCCTTCTTTTTTTGTTTTCCAAATCAACTTCTATTCTTCTGCAGCTAATTGTTCTTCTGAATGAGAAAAGTACCTATTTTGGTGCATGACCTTCTTCAGACTTCCTGATATAATCAACTTTCAGGAAAAAATTTGAAGAAATCCCACAAGAAAGGCGCCACAGATTGCTGCGGTTGCTTAACCCTAGGTTGGTCCCTACTTTCAGTCTCTGTTAATTTGTGAACTTCTGTCAGAGTTTATTCATATGAGTTCTGGACTAATTTACTGATACTTCAAATCTAGGAGTGATATGCATGTGAAAAGATTTTGTGGATTAAATGGCAGTCGGGACCTTGATGCAGGCTTATATCAAAAGCTTGGCAGATAGCAGGTGCGCGATATGCTGATCCTAAGTTAGCAAAGAGAATTGCGTCCAACTTATTGCATTGGAAAGGGGAAGAAATGCCTATTGAGCTTTATAACTGCAAAAGTAGTGGAGGTAATTCTTCTACATTGTTGTTTGTGCTAGTGCTTGGATGACTGAGTGAGTCCATGTATGACTTGCCCAACAATTGCAAATGCTGTCTTAATGCTTTATGCTTTTTGAAGAGGGTAGTCAAAGATAAAGTGGAATCTTAATCTACAGAAAAATTTGATGATTAAAAGACCAGCCTTTACTTTGGGATACCTTGAGAAATTTACGTTCGTGATTCTAATAACCACTACAAAGCATAGGATTTAAAGGCCAGTTCTGGATTTTCCTTTTCAGTTGATTCTAAATGATTGATACTCCAAGAAGAGGAACTAAGGTCTTAATTTGTATGGGGCTTATTCTTTTTCTGGTCATACACTAAATAGTCAAATAGTGTTTGTAATAATCCAAACAGGGATTTTGTGCAATGCATGAGGAATTCTTGGTGTGATCCTTAGGAAGTTCTATCCTTTCGAAATTTGAAGCAACTTCAGATTAATTTCATTATTCTAACACCTTGAAACCCATTAAAATAAGACTATGCTAATACTTTTCCTTTTTGTAAGTTGTTAAGCTAATGTTTGCGTGTCCTCCTCCTCACCTTCCTGCTATCAAGAAATAAAAGGTGATAACAAGAGAAATGGAAAAAGAAAGAGGATACCCACTACTGTTTTGGCAGTTGTTATCTTGGGCATTAAGTGTCTGGTCTGAAATCCAAATAATTACTAGATTACCCTATATGTGATAAACATTCAGCTCTTTGCTTGCATCCTTTGTGCCTTAAAAGTCAATGGAAGTAGCTATGGCATTTCTCTCAAATAGTTACTCATTTTCTTGTTTCTTTTTCTCACTTTTCGTCATTTTAGTAGAGTCAGAGTGACAAAGGAATAAAGTCATGTTGCGTAAAAGTCATGCATGATCAGTAGGAGACAAGTAACGGAACTTATATTGATAATAAGTGAGCTGATAAAGAGACTGGAGGAAGATAGTCTAATAAGGGATAAAGGTACAATATTTTGGTCAAGTAAAACTTATAGAAAATTCTTGCAAGAGAAACTCTCAAATCTAAAGTTTAAAAAAAAAGATCTCAAATAGCTAGATTAATATTTGAAAAAAGGGAGCTCCTGATTTCAACTTATTCAGATTCATAATATTATACAAAATTAATGAACACATACTTGTGAGCCATTAAAATCAAGATTCCCAGAATCATTGTATTTACCTTAGACGCATTCTAAGTTTCAACAACTGATCCAGGAATTGACTCCATAAAATTCAATTATGATTGTGTCAATAAAATGGTCCGTACTTTCGGAATTTTTTCTGGCTTGTAATCATTCCTTTCTCTACCTATCGTTGTAATGTTTGTTTTGTTGCTCAAAATTTGTATTTTTATGCTTCCATCTTAATAGATTTATGCATGTTTAAGTTCCCCAGGCCTTTTGTATATTGATGTGGGAAATTGTTGAATAGGACCTTTGCCCATTGCTTGGATAAACTATTTCAAGAAGGTCAGTTGTCAATTGTTTCTTCTGTTGTATTAAGACCTCACTCTCCTATCTCAGTTTAGTAATAGTTTTATGATGTTGATGCGTTCGAAAGGCCCCAATTTTACAAGTTTGTGCAAAATTTTACAAGTTTGTGCAATTAAACTCTCCAAATTAAAATTGGTTTAATCTAGTAAACATTTTTTTATAACTAACTAACGATCAGTCATAGTTTCAATATTAGGGTTTCTATGCCGAATTATACAATATGTTTGGAATTTATGCTTTTACCTCATCACAACTGGTAATTTACTCGCTCTAGATGTTCAACTCCTGATTTGAATTCCCCACTTAGTACAAAAATATAATTTGTGAACAAATTTAAAATTTTCCTTAGTTGTGCAAGCACCAAACTTCAAGGACTGACCGGTTCATTAAGCCCATATTTATTGATTCATTGTTTCTTTTGTATCTTGTCTTGTTGTTGATATTCACATTGACTTTTCCTTTTCTTTTCTTTATAGGCTATATTCTATTGCAATAATGGGAACCTATATGGAAGGTTTATTGGTATGCTCACCACTTTGATGATCACATTTACACTTCACTCAGTTATGAATTTGGAGCATTGAACATTCCTTAAGATACTAAATGCATGAATTTCTAATTGCAGTTAAACATCTTGAAGAAAAGCACTATGCAAAAAGGCATGAAATTGCTCAAATTTTGTCTCAATTGTGAAATATCATATTTTATGCTTGCTTTCTCCTTTGATATGATTAATCTCGGTCAGCAGAACTTTTCAAACTTTTTTGACTTCCTTCTATGCTCTGATAAGCTGAGAGTTTGAGACATTGCTTGAAACCAGACAAGTGGTTCACATTCTTATTTTCAGAGGAAGCATACCCATGGTATTCAAACAAGAATCTTGCATGCTTTGTTTTCAAGGATTATAAGAAATTGGAATGCTTCAACTCTACTGTTTTTAGTTGCAGATGAAACATCTTCTTCTCTTACAAATGACAGAAAAAGTGAGAGAATCTGTGTTAGCTAGAATTGCATACCACACTAGCTTTTACCTGCTCATTCGGGAATTATTCTAACTGTAGCTTGTTTCTGCATACACTTAAATTGCATGCATAGCTAATATTTTCCCTTAAAATATTTGTGCAAAATTTACATTGTCAAAGGGAACATTGCGGCAATCACCATGTTGGCTATGTGCTTTTTTCAGTTTTTGGAAATCTGTATTGAGCATTATTATAGATGCTTCCTGGTTTGATATCATCTGCAGTCATACTGTAGCTTGTCTTTTTTGTTTGTTTCTTAATTTTTTATTTATCGCAATGCCAATTGTTTCTTAATGATTTGACACTGAGCTGCTGAATCCAGGTGGATCAGTGTTGGCTCCCATTTCTAATACCCTGTCCCCATTGTACTTTATGGTGACACAACGTAAGGAAGTTATGCCAACAGAACAGCCCTGTGATTTAGCTTATGAATTTGGGGATGGACATTTTGATCTCCATACATGTCCAAAAGGCTTTCCAAGACCAGGTAGGCTATAATTGTAACAGAGATGCATTGAACAAGATTGAATTCATTCATTATCCTTGTTGAGTAGCTTTAACAATCCTTATTTGTTCACTTTTGTCTAACTTCATTAGCCTTTCCCTGGGATATTTTATTTCAAAGTGTTATTCCCATTTCTATTCATCTTTTATCAGTTTCAATTCGTTTACCATATATCATGATCCTTTTCTTTGTTGTAGTGAACCTTTGAAATGGAAAATGAACCATTTAGCACTTTTTGGTTGAATGCATGGGTCAGGAAGCTATTATTTTCGTAGTTGGAACTTGACACATGCTGGGTGCTAAAGTAGGTGGAATTGTTTATATTGATTTTGTTTCTTCAATCAGTTCTTTTTATGCCAAACATGATGAGAATTAACCGAAACTCTAGAAGAACAAAAACGGAAAGATTACTCAATCTGTAGGGAAGGCGCAAAAATGGAAGTACTATTTGTAGAATGGGGTTTGTAGCAAGAATGTCCATGGATACTGTTCAGGCTGCATCACTTTTGAACTTCTTACAAATTAGCAATATTGTCTTACGGTCAATAATGTCTCCAAACTAGTGAAATTTTGTAATTTCACTATAGATCTTTTCTTTACCATTAAGTTCTAGCATGCCGAAAGCACACTAGTGGGAAGGACATTTTCCAAGGGCACACAATTTCAAAGGGTCTTGCCTTTATAAACGGGATGTTAAATATTGACAAGCTGGATATGAGGAACATAGGTGCTAGTGCATCTTTTTGAATGTGGAGGGTTGAGTATCAACCTTAGTTATGAACATCATTTGGAGTTAAATGAGCTCGGTTAGTAAGAATTCTGTCCCGAGGAGGCTAAATAGCAGTAAAATCTTGTCTTACCACTCTCAACAATTTTTCTGGGACGTGTGAGGGAAAGAAATAAAAGTTTCAAGAGAAGTTATCTTCTTTCATGTAGATAAATGTTTAGGAGGTGCAATGTTCTTAATCATTCTTCTATGGTGAGACTTTTAGATCACAGTTTCAGTGATGTCAGTTATTTCCCGAGTACTAACTCTATCGCTAGATATTTCATTTACATCTTTTGGTTTTTCTTGATTAATTGTTTGAAGATCAATTATTAGGAAGACCCTTTTGTGGTTTGAAGTACATTTTCACGAGGCAGCTATTTTCAATGCACGTGTTTTTGCATAATTTGTTGTATCATCCAAGCTATAGCAATCGTTAACTGCATTGGGATAAATGAAAATTCTTTTGACTTCTGGATTCCTGTTTTTGGCTACTATTCATGACAAAGGAAAAGGTTGCTCTGTGTTGCAGTGAAGCATCCATATCCCTTCAACGATCAGGTTGTCATATACATTCGTCATGTTGGACCTGGGGTGTCAGTTGGGCAGGCGTGGCAGGAAGGAAAGAAATTGCAGCAAGTGCCTGAGAAGTTTTGCGGGGAGATTTTAATGGTTAAAGATTATGCTCAATCCCCGCATAAATGAAGGACCCCCATGCTTTCTAGCCTGCCAGTTATAAATAAATGGATGTTTATATAGAGGTGCTTGAACAGAACATAAATCAGTTTAAGAGAACAGAAATTGATTTTCTTTAATAGATTGATGGTACTATATCTGGAGGGATACTTGTAATATTCAATAGGGTCTTTCTAGTTTTACTAAGTGTCCAAACTCTTATACTCCCAAGTTTTTGACAAAAGTTAATAGTAAAAGTTTGATCGATGTCAAAACTTGGCATAAACAGTCAAATTTAATCTTTTGAAAAAATGCAATTTAGTGCTTTTTCAAGAAATCATTCCTCAAATTCACCCGTTATTCACTTTGGCTTTGCCACGGCTAATATTGTCACTAGTCCCAATATTAATATATACGGGAAGCACGATCATGCCAGTTGTTGATGGTTATGCAAGAAAAAAGGAACATTAAAAAAGGACGTATGCGTACCTGCAAGTCAATAATATTTGTATAAAACAATGGGAAAGAGACATAAACCTCCTTTGTAAATGGGTTTATTTTGAAAAATTAAAAACTAAAAGGATTTTTCAAGAATTTGAAAGATAAGGGGATTTTTCTAAGGTTTTTTAAACTACAAAAAATATTTAAGTTTTTTTTTTTAATCCTTTTGAGCACAATAGTAGTATTGAGAAGACTATCCACTTTAGCTTTCCACGCTGAGATAGATGGACTTTGTTCAATTATGCTTTCTCTAAGGGATCCATTAATATTTGGAGAGGTGGTGTTATTATCCCTATGGCAAAGGGAATTGACTTGAGTTAGTCCCTAAAAAGTTGATTCATAAACAAAGGTTCCTCCAAGGGCCGAACTTCTACCTGCATTACATAATTTACAACTTTAGTAGCTTCATTCATTATCTCTTTAAGTAACGGGAGTTGAAATAGAGGTTTATTGAATAAAGATTCATTATCTAATATCAGAATCATGTTTCTTTTTCCTCTTTATCAGTTATAGAATTTATCACTTTTTCCTAATATTAAACTCCAACTTGTAGGCTTCTAGATCTTCTTCTACTGAGGGATGGGAGTGAAGGAATGGGGGGAGAAGATGCCACAGTGGAGTGGAGTTCAAGTTAGGGTTAGTCACTAAGCCCCTTAGGCTCTATAACTGGTTCCTTTGCCAAAAAGTCAAAGGAGCCAAACTTGGTCCCAAACAGGAAAGATCTCAGGCTTAACTGTTACAAAAAGCTTACATTTATAAAAATAAAAAGGAGTTTAAAGAGAAGTAAAAAAAGTATTTATGTCAATTATAGAAATTAATAAGTCGAATATAGGTCATTTAATGTACCTATGTTCAAAGCAATTTATAATACTAAGATAATTACTTTTATATGGATTTTGTTCCTAATATAATGTCAAATAGAAATGTTCTTAGGTCTTTCACTTATAAAATGAGCATTCATTGAGATATATATATTTGTTTCATTAAGACAATTAGTGTTCTCAGTGAATGCTCATTATATATATATATATATATGTTGTTCCTACTTCCTACTTCTCTTTTAAGATTAAAGTTTAAGATTATCATAGCTTTTTAATAAATTAAGAATTAGGATTATAAAATTTATTCTTTATCTTCTAAAAAAAATTGTGATGAATCTTTTAATAAATACATAAGAAATTAAGTAGGTTAGAGAGAATTACATCGTGTGTATCTCTTTTTTTAACTTTTTAATTTTATTTTAGTTTGATTGTTGTGATTGATTATCTTTCATATACCGAACTTTTTGCATCATTACTAATTGAAATTGGTTACAAATATTTCTAAACCTCAACTTTGCACTGAAAAGGCACCAAACCAAATATATAGGCAGTTAAAAGCTTAACACATTTGTTTACATTGAACCTCACCAAAACTGATGGAAATGCAATTTGTTACACGCCCCTACACTTTGCCCGCTTCAATTGTTTTACCTTGGGGAAATCTGGAGCATGGTAATTCTTCTCCACCTCCCATGCAAGTTGTGACATTCCATTAAACGAGGACTTTGCACCCTTTTCATCTCTCACTTCTCCTGGGAAGGGAATTCGAACATCAAAAGTTGCATTCTGAGGACAGGAAAGACGCAAGTCGAAGCCTAATCTATCAATCCATATCATCTTCGCTTCTGAAACCTGTGAAACCAATCAACTCTCATAAGAAACATAAGGATAACCACAGTATGGCTTAAGTTTTCATTTGGATGATTGATAGATCTTAGTGTGATTCACCAAAGTAAGATTTATGGCACAGCATAATGCGATCCCCAAGTAAGATTTATGGCATAGCATAACCACAAATAGTTTGCATGGCATATGAATAAGGGTCAGGTTACAACTTCATTAGTTCTAGGCGTACATTTTTTTACAAGTATTTGTACGGGCTACACTTAAAATAATAGAAGATTATTTTAACTACATGTAAATTGCAAGGAAGGATGAAGTTATTGAATGATAAGGTGGAGAAAAAAATTTAGTGAAGCATCTTCATCCCATAACAGTGGGGGACCAGAAAACCATTTGACTAAACCTATTTCAGCAATTCAATAATCATGGATGAGTTCAATCATGCTATTAGAAAATTGAGGCAGAATTCTTTCACTCAGGAAAAAGGTTAAAAGGTCTAAATATCAGTCTGCTTCAGTTTTTATAACAAGAAACTGAAAATAGTAACAAAAATGAAGTTATATGCTGCAAACCTGGAAGTCCAAATCAACATAGACGTTGCAAAAGCGATAGACATCTTCCAAATTCTTTGTATTTATTTCATTTACAATTGCTTCCGCGAAATCTCGAAGAGGATCAGGACTTGCATTCTTATATTCAGACGATGAAACCAAAACGCCATCCTGACATGTCACCACATTTTATTCAAGTAAGAAACTTAAAACAGCTACCTGCCCTATGATCTAAAGCTTGAATTCAACACAATAAACCTAAGCTTATGCAGAACACTCAAGGAAACATGAGAAAAACAGCAATTACACCTCCATGAAGTCTTCCATTTGATGTAAACTATCGACAGCAATGATATAAATCAGATCTTCAGGAACTTCCCCAAATCGTTTCTTCCATGACGCGTGAAGCCACTGCAGACATGATATTCATCACATCAGTGAGATAAGATAAAAGTTAGTTGTCACATTCCTTTGAATTTTTCGTAGACTTTAAGAGATTAGAAGAAACAGAGTTGGTAAAAATCGTGTATCTTTCCTTCTATATTGCCATGGCAATATATACAAGGTAACAACAGTGGCTCAATCCACTAACAGATTTCAACAAACAGATAGAAGATGCTACCTACTTATTCGGCCATAACAAAGTAACTGACTAACAATTAACAACTCCTATTTTAGAGCTACTAATTCTGAAGTCAATTAACAACCAAAACTTGAGCAACAGAATATGACCAGGTCTAACAACTCTGACCACGTACACCAATGTTGCTCCTCAAGACCTATGCACATATCATTCCTCCCTCCTTGAAGTATCCTTGTCCGCAAGGATGAAGTCGGGATAAGAGTGTGAAAAACGCCATAGATTTTCCCAAGTGGCATCATCCTCCGAAGTCTTTGCCCCCTTAATCAAAACTTTAGTCTTAGGCCTATATTTCCCCTTCTGAATGGTTCTGCGATCTAACACTTTCTCTGGTATTGGTAGTATGATTGATTCATCTTGAATGGGTGGTAAAGCTAACAATGCTGGAGGTTTGTTCCCCAGATATCTTCGTAAGAGGCTCACATGGAACGCATCATGTACTTGGGCTCCTAGTGGCAAAGCCAAATGATACGCAACCGACCCAACTTTAGCCAATATCTCAAAGCGTCTAAAGAACCTAGGAGATAATTTCACCGAGCTGCCAAAAGCTACTGAGGATTGGTGATAGACCTGTTGCTTCAAATAAACATAATCGCCCACCTGAAATTGTTCCTCTTGATGATGTTGATCTACTTGGTTCTTCATCCTCTCTTGGGCCAGAACCAAATTATGTTCCAAGTCTCGCAAAATGGTTGTCCGATCTCGCAAATGTTCATTCACAGCTTGTACTCGCATTGTCCTTGGAATGTAAGGAAGTAAGTTTGGAGGAGGAGCACCATATGCAGCTTCATAAGAAGTAATTTTGGTATCTGCATGTTGGCTTGTATTATAACTAAACTCAGCCCATGGCAACCAGTCAATCCATTTTCAAGGTTGATCTCCCATGAAGCACCGCAAGTATTGCTCGAGTATACGGTTAGTAACCTCAGTCTGACCATCCGTTTGTGGGTGGTAACTTGAACTCAGTTTGAGTTCTGTTCCCTGCAACTTAAAGAGATTTGACCAAAAAGCACTCACAAAAATTTTATCCCTGCCAGATACAATGGATTGAGGCACCCAGTGCAATTTGATAATATTGGAGATAAATGCCATAGCCACAGTGGTTGCTGTATAGGGATGACGAAAAGGAACAAAGTGGCTATATTTGGTGAGTCTATCGACCACCACCATAATGATTGAAAACCCTTGTGACGATGGTAGTCCTTTTATAAAATCCATGGAGATGTCGGTCTATACCAATTGGGATTGGTAGTGGTAAAAGAAGACCAGTTGGACACAAACTGTCGCTCTTAAAGCATTGGCATGTATCACAATGTAACAAAAATTGTTTGACCGAATTGCGTAACCCAGGCCAAGTGAAACTGTTTTGAATTCGTGCCAATGTTTTATGGTATCCAAAGTGGCCCCAAACGGGGGAGGCATGGCAATCTGCGAGAATGGCTGGTAGTAGAGAACAATTAGGACTCAAGTAAATTTTATTTTTAAAAAACCATACCGCATCATGTTGCACATAGAGTGGCTCCGGTCAGTTGAGGTTTCTTTGATCCAGTTGTTTATAAAAAGAGTCATGCTGTAGCTCTTGTTGTAGAGTAAGCCACCAGTCCGCATGAGGCAAGGATACTGCCATCATTTGGAATTCAACCTTCCTAGATAGGGCATCAACTCCTTGATTGTCTCGTCCACGTCTATACTCTACATAATCATAGCCTAGGAGTTTTGGGAGCCACCTAGCTAGAACCAGAGTTGAGATTCATTGCTCTAGGAGATACTTGAGGCTTTCTGGTCTGTTTTGACAATGAAAGCACGCCCAAGCAAATACGGACACCATTTATGAATGGCTTTGATGTAGCGAGCATTTCCTTTCCATATGTTGACAAGGCCAATGCTGGCCCTTTTAATGCTTCGCTATAATAGGCAATGAGATGGTCTTGTTGAGATAGAATCTCGCCAATTCCTAGACCACAAGTATCGCTTTCAACAACAAGTTTTTGTGAAAAATCCAGGAGCTTCAGAATTGATGGACACAACATGGCTACCTTTAATTTCTGGAAGGCATCCTCTGCTGCTTCAAACCAATTAAAACCTTCTTTGGTGAGCAATTGCATTAATGGGGCGGCAATACTTCCAAAGCCGCTAATAAACTTGCGGTAGTACCCAACAAGCCCCAGAAAACCCCGAATTCCCTTGGTGGTAGTTGGTTTTGGCCACTCCTGTATTGCTTGTATTTTGCTAGGATCCAAGGCTACTCCTTTTTCTAAGATGAGGTGCCCTAAGTAGTCTACTTGAAGTACCCCGAAACGGCATTTCAATTGCTTTGCAAATAATTGATGCGTCTTCAATGTTTTCAAGACTGCCTGAAGGTGTAATAGATGTTCTTGCCACGAGCGACTACAGACTAAGATATCATCAAAAAACACTCAGATAAACTTACGCAAATGAGGCCGAAAAAGATCATTCATTAGACTCTGAAAGATGGCAAGGGAATTCGTGAGTCCAAAGGGCATGACCACGAATTCATAATGCCCCTCATGTGTGCGAAACACAATCTTCGTGATATCATCTTTGTGGACTCTGACTTGGTGATAATCGGATCGTAAATCTAGTTGTGAATAATATTGGGAGCCATGTAATCCGTCCAGGAGTTCGTCAATTACCGGAATTGGATACTTGTCCTTAATGGTGATCTTGTTTAGAGCTCGATAATTCACACAAAAGCACCAACTCCCATCCGATTTTTTTACCAATAACAGGTGAAGAAAATGGACTACGACTTGGTCTTATTAGTCCTGAACTCAAGAGTTCCTACACCATCTTTTTTATTTCCGATTTTTGGTAGTATAGATATCTATATGGCCTGACATTAACTGGCTCATTGTTGGGGTGTAGCAGAATATGTTGGTCGTGGTCTCAATGTGGTGGCAACTGCGTCGGTGGCTTAAAAACTTGCTTGAATTCTTCTAAAATGAGACTCAAGTCCTTTGGATACACTTGTTTTACCTCAACTTCCCATGTAGACAACAACTGGAAAAAGAGACTTGTACATTGGATGTAGTAGCATTCTTTTTCTCTAAGAACTTCCATGCCCATTTGTTTAACGCCTTGAAGGGTCTGTTTTATATGTCCATCGAGAAAGGACATTGTGAGTTGCTTGTAATTTGTTTCAATGGGTCCTAGCGTCGCCAACCATTGCACGTCTAGGACAAATGGGCATGCTGCAACTGGAAGAACGTAAAAATCTGCCTTCATGTGATACCCTTGAATCTCTAAAGGTAAGGCTAAGCATTTCCCCACACAATTGATTTTCTCTCTGTTAGCTACCATGACCTGAAAAGCTTGGCCCTTAGTTACTGGTAGTCCATATTTTTGCACCAATGATTAGTCCACGAAGTTGAGGGTACTCCCACCATCCACCAAAATTGTCACTTCTCTCCCCTTCATTCTACGTGGAAGTCTTATGGTTTGTGGGTGTTCAGTACCTACTATAGCGTGGAATGATATTTCTGACAATGCTTTGTCATCTTAATGATTTTCTTGATCTTCGAATTCCTGGTATTCACCCAAAGCAACATCTTCCATCATAAATAATTGCGTACATTGGCAACGATGACCAGGGGCAAATCGTTTGTCACAATAATCACACAACCCCTTCTCCCAGCATTCTCTAGCTTCCTCGCTTGAAGGTCGTTGTGTTACTGCTAGAAGCTGATTTAGATGCCAGCGAAGGTCCCAAAACCCTCGTCAGATTGATTACTGATTTGGGTGGGGCTCCCAAGATTGACGGCTTGGAAGGAGAAGTCCCTTTTCTTTGCAATCCATTTCGTTCTTCAACCAAACGCGCCACCCCTATTGCTTCTATCAAGGATCGTGGTTGTTTAATTTTAACATCCAATCGAACTTTGTCTTTGAGCCCTGCAACAAAACACCCTATTAAAAAATTTTCGGGTAAGTCATCTACGCGATAGCTCCTCTTGCTAGGAAGAAACAGTTGTGATTTGTTTGAGTCTTGTGAGTGCTTACGAGGGATCTTTGGTCCAAAACAAAGAAGCAATGCCTTGGTAAATTCAGTCCAAGTCACAAGTCCTTTGAACTTGGCATACCACTTATGCCATTGGAGCGCAATACCCTTATGAAAAGAGGCTAACTGCACCTACTGAACAGATGCTACGTCCTTGAATTCAAAATACTGTTCTGCTTTGTAAACCAACCCTTGCGGGTCTTCTTCGTTAAACTTTGAAAAATTCAATTTGAGATGATGATTTTGAGTATTGGTGGAGGTAATCTGATTGGTGGAAGGTGGTTGAGCTGGTGCAGAGGATTCAGCTAAGGCAAAGGGATTAACGTTTGGATTGGCAGTGTTAGTGTGGGTCTCATGAGACACCCTCAAAGACTGAATTTCTGACAACACAGTTTGTAGAATGGAATGGACTTCATCAATACTGGTTTCATGACGACCTAGTATTTCCTGAACTTCGCTGCGAAACTCGACATTATTTTGATTCCTTGTTCCCATCCTGAGCCTAACCTGCTCTGATACCATTAATAGAGAATTTTTCGTTGACTTTAAAAGGTTAGAAGAAACAGAGAAAGAAGAAACAGAGTTGGTAAAAATCTTATATCTTTCCTTCTATATTGCCATGGCAATATACATAAGGCAACAACAGTGGCTCAATCCACTAACAGATTTCAACAAACAAATAGAAGATGCTGGCTACTTATTCGGCTATGACAAAGTAACTGACTAACAATTAACTATTAGAGCTACTAATTCTGAAGTCAATTAACAACCAAGTCAACTAACAACCAAAACTTGAGCAACAGGTTCAGGTCCAACAACTCTGACCACGTACAGCAATGTTGCTCCTCAAGACCCATGCACCACCTATGCACATATCAAAGACTGTTTGACTTGGCACAAAATTTTGCTGGACTACTTAACAACATTGTTAAGGCTTCCAACATTATGCCATCCGCGTAAATTGTTATTCCAAGTTAACAGGTAGAAATTTGTCATAGTCAGGTTCTGGTCACCACAATAACTTAAAAGTTAAAATTGAAGTACTTGACAATGTTGAGAAGGCAAAAAAAAAAGAAAAGAAAATTTAAGTGCGTAAGCATCCAAAGCAATTTGAAGCCAAATGTCAAAGCAGAGACGATAGATCACCTTCAAAACCTTTTTTCCCTCTGGCTTTTCTAAGATTCCCTGAATTGTGCACTGAGGAGTCCGCATTCCACATTGCTCCAACTGCCCCACAAAAAATAGCATTCATAACTATCTCATTGTAGCTTTCTACATACAAAATTTATCCTAATTTAACTAGGATAATCAAGTTCAAGAGACAAGCATACTTGAACATGAAGACTAGACCTCTTATCAGCGGAAAACTGTCTCTGAGACTCACTCAAGCATAAAACAGGCGTCCCTTCATCGTCCACAGCAAACCGGACACCGACACCCAAAGGCCAGCCTTCGTGGGTCAAAATAGAGAGAGTGCCAACTGAAGATAATTCCATAATGGTTCTAGATACTTCAGCTGGAAATGGCTTGGAATTCGAGACACCCACTTGGGTCGGCTCCGATAACGTGGAAAGGGAACATTTTAAGGACAACTGGCGAACTGGGTTTTGCTTTAAAGGAGTGAATCGGATTTTGTTGAGGGGTTTCGACCCAAATAATGGAGAAAGATACAAGGTTGGAGTGAGTGACTGAGTTCGGCTTGGAAGATGCATTTTGCAAATGGATGAAAGGTAAAAGAAACTGACTCTGGGTTTGAGAAACAGAACTCCTGATGGAAACAGAAAGGATCGTTGTGACAGGTTTTTCAATGGCGGAAGATATAGATGGGCACGGAGATTAGGCTGGCCTGGCCCGCAAACCAGTTGAGATCTTCAAAGCCCAAATTTGCCAAGCTGATGTTGCTAACCACAAGAACAATGGTTTGGAATATAAGAGATGACGATGATTTGCTCGTACCTTCCGTCTAACGGTTGATGTTCATTCATGTACGTGTAATAAGTAAATGAAATGGTCCCCTTGTTTAGTATGAATTAGTTATGATGCCCAACTTCAATAAAGTTGGTTCTCCGTTCTATCAACTTGGGTTTAGCTATGATCGTTGCTTAAGCCAACTCTACGCAAGGCCCTGCTGCTTTCGTCTCACTTGAGCATTCCACATTCTGCAGGCAAAGTTACCACCATTCCACAGCACCATCGTGTCATTTCTTTCTCTGTTCAACCCTCTTTAAGTGGAACTGGATTACATAAATCGCAGCCTCCCTATCTTGCAGATCTCATTCAACAATTCAATGTTGATTTATACCCTACAACTAATCGCTTTGATTATAGTTTAGTGACAAATTATTTAAAGACATTTTTTATCTTATACATGCTTAGATGTATATGATAGAGTCCATGAGAAAATTATATATTGTAAATGAAATTATAATGAGATTATAATTAGAATATTTATATTGCATCTATGTATTATTTCTAAATATTCATAGTCATTATTTTATTAAGATTGAACATTAATAGAATGTAATAAGACTAACACACGTTTTGTTTTTTTCTTATGAAGGAAGTATTCGATCTCATAAGCCATAGAGATACTTAAACAAACATGTGGATGCTTATTAGAGAACAAATTTACTGAACAGACCCGATATGAGAAATTCATTTGGAACATTGCTTGCATTTATATGAAATTTTCATTGTGATGATTGTATAAGTGATTCTTTGACTTGAAATTATCGAAATTATCTTGTATGATTTATTTAATCATAGGTCGTTTAATTGGTAGTCATTGAATGTGACATGAACTATATGAAGATAGTTAATTGATCAAGATATGATTCATCGCCCTAAAGTAATTAGGGAAAATATTTCGTTGTTATCGATTAGTATTTATTCAAGAAATTCTTGGTCAAGGTGAAATAATGTTTTGTAAATAATTTACAAATATTATTAATTGAATTGATAGTTAATGGTAGAGAATTAATATGATTAGACTCAAAATAGAATAAACATTAATTACATACTCAATGTCTAATCGGAACATTGTATGATGAAATGATTGAATTATACAGAAAAATTATGCACAAAAAGATTAGTCAAAATTATTTTAATATTTCTAAATATTTGGGTGGTCATGATGCGTTGCTAGATGTCAATCTTAATATATGATTATAAATTGTTTAATTGGAGAATTAACGAAAAATTAAAAGGTTTTTAATTTATCTAATTTTAATTATGAATTGAAATTAGATTTTATAATCATTGCCAACATATTTGAGAACTTAATAGGTCTCACATATAAAATAGGTTGAAGAGAATAAAATTAATTTAATCAAGTTGGACTTGATTGTAAAATTCGAGAAACTTTATGATTAAATATGAGATATTTAATAAATAAGGATCAATATGAGATATTGGATCTTATATAAATATAATTGGTATTTAATTAGAATTATTTGTAATTATAATTAAAGTTTAATTGAAATTAGAATTTAATTTCAATTAAATTACTAAAACGTCCAAAGTTTATTATAAATAAGCTTAAGCTCTATGAAGCTAGCACTTCTTGCTTAACCCTCTCTATAAGAGTTACAGTATTCTCTCAGTCTATTATGTGAATATTGTTAGAGGTCGAACACTTGTGCGGCTAAGATAGTTGAGACGGATCAGTTTCGAAAATAATTCGAGGGATGCGACAAGACAGATATTAAGCTTCAGAATAAGGTACGAATTAAATTTTTGCTTATTATAATTTGTTTTGATTATTTTATAGAATTAAATAAATCTTGATTTTCGTGAAATCAAAACTTACGAAAAAGTTTTATGATTATCCTGCTGCAATTAGGATCAAATCTCAACCCTGTTTTCTAACAGTGACATCAGAGTTAGATTTTAATTCCATAATTTGATTAAAATATATTTGATTGTTATTGGTTATAATTTTGGAATTGAATTGCAAAAGTTTGCAACCAAAATCTGAAAATGTTCAGATTAATACCGAATGAACCCTAAAAGCCACAAAAACCAAAATTGTTCTGAAATTTTAGAATTATGGAATAAGAGGCTTGCGATTGTTTTGGTGAGCCTAGGAGTTTTGGAAATACAAATGGAATCTGCATTTGTTCTAGAAAATTCGTGGGTTTAATGAATAAGGAACGAGTTTTGGATTTTTTTTATTTGATTCCTGGAGAAGGCTCGATGATTTTGGAGAAATCCCAGATCTGGAAAAACTAGGAGTGTAGATTTTGGGGAAAGCTTCGGATTCTTGATCTTGGTCCTACTCTAAAATCCTCTTCTTTAACAACAAACATGAACACATGGGTCAAAGACTGCAACTACAAAGGAATGAAGTGATTGCCTATGTGAATATGTTCAACCGACTCTCTAAATCTGTGAAATTTGTTCATGAGAAAAGACCAAATAAAACCACATAGCCACAAAAATACATAAAATTGGCAATAGCTTGAAAAGCGACGACTCGGAGGCTGGCAACATTAACCTACGGCTGTAGCTGTAGTTGTGAACGATGGCGGCAAACGTTGGAGATTTATGTGAACAGTGCAACGTTACAAATTTTGTACCGTACCAAACGGTATAGACCGAAAAATAGTACCAGTACGGGTGTGGTTGGTACGAAGAAAATTTTAGATCGGTACCGATTATTTTCGGTTAGTATTGGCCGGTACCGACAATACCGGATAATTTTGCAAATGAAAAACTCTAGGGACCATTTTGCAAATGAAAATTTTTCCAACCCTAAAACTAAAATCCCCCCTCTGACTGCATGCGTCCGCTACCTCTTCTCTCATCTCTCTGTCGCGTCGCCTGCTCTCTCGCTCTCACTGTCTCTCTCTCTGACTCTCTCCGTCGATGTTGTGTCAGCCTCGTCCTCTCTGGCCTCCTTCTCTCCTCCTCTGTCATGGTCTCGCGCTCGCCTCGCCGTCTTTATTAGCTCATCTTTAACCTTCGTCCACGCCACCCGAAGACGTTGTCGCTCACTATAGTCGTCATCGTCGTAGTTGAGATCCACCGCACCATCGTACACTGCACCAGGCACCTTCCTCTGTCACACCGTCAGCCCACCGAACCACCAGTCACACCACCGGAGGGTTTTTTCTGGGTGTGTGTTTTCTGTCATTTATCGTGTTTTCCTACTTGATTTAATTTTTTTATTGTGTTGGATGACGAATTTCTGAAAGTTGGATGATGAATTTGTGATTGTTATTGTTGATTGCCAATGGTATTGTCGTATTGGGATTGCTTGAGTTTCTGAATTTGTTGTATTTCTGCTGGTGTTGAGTTGAAAATTGAAGTTGAAATTGGGTATGTCGTATGCTGCTGTGATGACCTGAATGAAAGGAAGTTGAAGTTGAAGCCTAATTGAAGTTAAAGCAGCTGCTTGAAGGGTTTTGTGTTGTGATTGATGAAGAGTTGAAGTTAATTATGCCAAAGGTGTATTCAGTATTGTTGAAGAATTGAAGTTGAAATTACAATTTTGTATTTGTGATTTGGAATTTAGAAATGGGTATACTGATACTGGTAGTCTGGTATAGTAATATAGTATAGTTGTTGTTGATTGTGGAAAACTGAAAATTGGAAATGAAAGTATGTTGTTTTGTAAGTTGTGTTTGGTATTGGATTTGGATTTTGGACCATTGTTATCAATTGAAAATTTTATGTTATAATTATAAATAATTATCTTGTTAGAACTTAGAACTTTAGAAGTTAAATGCAATTGGTATATGCA
>JANJEY010000005.1:55221151-55236061 GCA_024703695.1 Erythroxylum cataractarum
TTTTTTCGGACATCTTTATGATGTTTTGTTATTGTAAAAACCAATATAGGGAGTTTTCAAGCATTAATAGTACTTGTGCATTTATTGTGATTTGTAGCATTAAAGTGAGTCAAAAAGGTTGACTCATATTGCCATCTTTACGGGGAGATAACCTCGGCTCTTTTTTTTTTTTTTTAAGATTCGATGAAATTTTATAAGCAGTCAAGCATGTATATCTTTTTTAGGGTCTAATTAACACATTACCTTACAAGCAGGTCAAGCGGGCGCACCTTATTATTGAGGGTCCAACTAGTTCTCCATCTACAGGTAAAATCTCGGCTGCTTCAGACTCTTACAAGAAGGGCTAGCATAAAATTGAACCTGAGACTTAATTAAAGTCAAATTCCGCTCTCAATCATTGAGAGCTAACCTCGGTACATCCAAAACAAGACATGGAAAGTAGTCGTAGATGAGATTTATCTGTTAAATCCACTGTAAAATTGATTTGTAATCTTCCTTTCCTAATCTACGGGCTTATTATATTTGTGCAATTTCTTTCTCTTATTGCGATCAAGGTAAAATTTTATAACATTGTTCATTCACTTATAATTGCATAAAAACAATTGTATTCATCGTTATACACTTGAAACTAAAGGACTACTAATTTGAAAAAAAAAACCTTTTTACTTTAGTAATATTAAAGTCATTATCTCTTATTAAATAAAGTGATGTATTATTTGATATATTATTTTTTATAAGAATACAAAAAATTAAAATGACAAACATCCATTTCACTCTTTATTGTTTCTTATTAATACGAATATAACATATGATCATCTAAATCATACGAATATAACATATAACGTAAAGAAACATATAAAGACTCATATTATTGTCGTCGTCGTCATCATCATTATTATATTCAGTCTGAAATTTTACAATGAAGTGAAATTTAAAAAAGTCAAATAATACGTAATCTTATCCTTATATAATAGAGAGAAGTTGTTTATGATAGACTCACTTTAATATATGTATATATATAAAATGTATAAACAAAGGGAGGTAAGAAATTGCAAACAAAAGTTGGGGCAGTCAGAGAATGTAATTAAGTGAGGCGCCAAAAGGAGAAGGAAATTGAAGTAGCGAACATGTACATTAAAACATGGATTGAAATGAATGTCTCTTTAGGTTCGTGAAACTTTTCCAAGTTGCTGAGACCCATTAAAAGCAAAGCGGTGCGAATTTGAAGGAAGTAACTGTAACGCGGTTGACGAAAGAGAGGAAAAATTAAAAGCAGCGGGACGATGGCCAGGGGTTTAAGATTCTCTGTTTAATATTACTTTGTCTATTTTGTTTAATAATTTCAGTCATTTATTTATGTAAGTCTCGCATGAGTTTCGCCTAGGGCTCGCATGGATCTCACAAAATAAATGACTGAGATTTCATGAGATAAAATAAGACAGGGTAATATTGAACAGAGAATTCCATCTCAGACCGGTTCCAGATCCTCTGTCCAATATTACTCTGTCTTATTCTGTCCAATAATCTCAGTCATTTATTTATGTAAGTCCCGCATAAATCCCGCGTGAGACCCGCATGAATCTTATAAAATAAATAACTAAAATTTCATAAAATAAAATAAGACAGGATAATATTGGACAGAAATCTTATCTCAGATCAGAGCTTCTAGAATAGAGATAGACGGACTCCCTTCCTCCCTCCCTCCATGTAACATTCAAACTCCCGTCAGCTAACTGGATAAGACTTGTCAAAGTCTCAAGTCAAATTAGAACACCTCACACCCTTTCCGCATCTCAGCTTAGAAAATTCAATCGAACGTCGGAATAACGTGGTGTTTAATCTAAACACCAAGCAGCCCTTCTAGAAGTTGCGGAAGCTAAACGTTTTTTGACAAATTGGTTGGTTCATTAACAAACTCCTCCTCGCTATATTTCTGGAACCCCATCCGGAATCCAAAGAAGAAAAAAAAAATCAAAGATTAAAAAACCCTCTTAAATCCTTTTCAGCTTTCAATAATTTGTGGGAATGTGGAAATTTTGTAATTTCTTGCTGTCGCCATCCATTACGACTCTTCTTCCTCTGCTCAAAAATAGCCGCCCCCCTGTCTCTCTCTCTCTTCTCTAACCATAAAAACTAATATATCCAAACAATGCATTTGACTTTGTTCAATTCGCAGGCCCTCTCAGACTTGCATATTCAACCACCATTGCAGCACCTTCACAACCCCTTCGTTCATATTTCTCACAATTCCTCTCTTTCTCTTTCTACTATCCCTTATTTTACGTCTCTTTCTATACATATATTATTCCTCAGTCTCGCTGTTTTCATGCAACTGAGTGCTGGACGATAGGTTCCTGTTGTTGTTGTAGGTGTTGTTGTTGTGGGTGGTGATTGTATTCTTCGTCTGTGAGAATATCACGTCAGTCCAAGATTCAGCTGTTTCTGGCTTCTGGTTTTTTCTTTCAACGTCGTAGCCTGTGCTTGTTGCTGTTGATGATTTTTTTTCCTTTCTCAATTATTGCAGCATCACTCTTTGATTGTTCTTGAATCTTTGGTTGTGCATATGGCGTTTCATCTCTAGTTTATGACCTTAAAGAGGTCTCCATTGACCCAAAACAGTACATACTTCTTCAGATACTCCTTTACGATCAACAATTTCTCTGATCTAAGAAAGATTAGTTCTTTAGCCACCCCAGATCGGTTTCTGGGATGGATGCACAAAACCCTGATGAAATTTCTCCGAACAACGAGATATCATTAAATTCCGGGTCCAAGAGGAGCATTTCTTCTAACCATTCAAAGGATGCGAGTGCGAGCTCCATTAAAGATTTCCCTTTTGGTGATCAAGGATTTAAACCTGTTAGACACGGGTCGAAAGGAGCCGAATCAGAGGGTTTTACCTCATCGCTGAAGGAGATCAGTGATGAAGATGCTAGGTTGGTTTACTTGAATGATCCTGTGAACACAAACGAAAGGTTTCAGTTTGCTGGAAACGGTATTCGGACATCGAAATATTCGATCATTTCCTTCGTGCCCAGGAACTTATTTGAACAATTTCACAGAGTTGCCTATATTTATTTCCTCATTATTGCTGTGCTCAATCAGCTTCCTCAACTTGCAGTTTTTGGTCGGGGAGCTTCGGTTTTGCCTCTTGCTTTTGTTCTCCTTGTTACAGCAGTGAAAGATGCATATGAAGATTGGAGAAGGAACAGGTCAGACAGTGTTGAGAACAATAGGTTCGCCTGGGTTTTGGTTGATGGTCAATTCGTACAAAAGAAATGGAAGGATATTCGTGTTGGCGAGGTAATGAAAATTCATGCTAACGAGACTCTTCCTTGCGATATGGTGTTGTTATCAACTAGTGATCCCACCGGAGTTGCCTATGTCCAAACGATAAATTTGGATGGAGAATCAAATTTGAAGACAAGATATGCTAAGCAAGAAACCCTCTCAAAGGTTCCGGAAAAGGAAATGATTAGTGGGTCGATTAAATGTGAGAAACCCAACAGAAACATATATGGGTTTCTAGCAAAGATGGAAATAGACGGGAAAAGTTTGTCGCTTGGCCCCTCCAACATTGTTCTACGTGGCTGTGAGATAAAAAATACTGCTTCTGTGATTGGTGTTGCGGTGTATTGTGGCCGTGAGACTAAAGTTATGCTCAACAGTTCTGGAGCTCCATCAAAGAGGAGTCGGCTTGAGACACGCATGAACAAAGAGATCTTGATTCTATCTGGGTTTCTTTTTGTGTTGTGCAGTGTTGTTTGTATCAGTGCCGGTGTGTGGTTGAGGCGCCACAGGGATGAGTTAGATGTCATGCCCTTTTATAGGAAGAAGTACTTCAATGATGAGGAGCAGGATGATTACAAGTACTATGGATGGGGATTGGAGATTTTTTTTACTTTCCTCATGGCTGTTATTGTGTTTCAGATAATGATCCCTATATCGTTATATATTTCTATGGAGCTTGTCCGGGTTGGTCAAGCTTTCTTCATGATTCGTGATAAAAACATGTTTGATGAGGCCTCAAATTCGGCATTTCAATGCCGAGCCTTAAATATAAATGAAGATTTAGGACAGATAAAGTATGTCTTCTCTGACAAAACTGGTACACTCACTGAAAATAAGATGGAATTTCAATG
The DNA here is from genome assembly GCA_024703695.1 of Erythroxylum cataractarum. NCBI lineage: Eukaryota > Viridiplantae > Streptophyta > Magnoliopsida > Malpighiales > Erythroxylaceae > Erythroxylum > Erythroxylum cataractarum. The sequence goes on from JANJEY010000005.1 coordinate 55,225,294, forward strand.
TGCGAGTGTATGGGGAGCAGATTACAGTGATGGGGGAGCCATTTCAGAGAATGAGCCAGTTCGAGAGTCTGTTCAAGGTGATGCAACTTTCTAATAAAGTTTACTTGATGTTCATATTTTCAATGGTTATATAACTTAAGGCCGTGCTTGTTTATGGCAGATGGAAAGGTATTGAGGCCAAAAATAAAGGTCAAGGTGGATTCTAAGCTTCTGCGATTAGCAGGAACTGGGAACGCTACAGAAGAAGGCAAACACGTGTACAACTTTTTCCTTGCATTGGCAGCGTGTAACACTATTGTTCCCCTTGTTGTTGACACTTCTGATCATATGGTGAAGCTGATGGACTATCAAGGGGAGTCTCCAGACGAACAAGCACTAGCTTATGCTGCAGCAGCTTACGGTTTTATGCTTATTGAACGAACTTCTGGTCATATAGTGATTGATATTCGAGGAGAAAGGCAAAGGTACTTGTCCACATGTTCTTCCATCTCACCTGGAAATAATATCAGAAAACTATTTTTTGATCTGTTCTTTTTAATAGTTCCTTCAATTCCTGTAAGAAATTGATTCTTATCAAATCTTTCTTAATTTGATCATTGTGTTTGGCACACTGCAGGTTCAATGTTTTGGGTTTGCATGAGTTTGACAGTGATCGGAAGAGGATGTCAGTTATATTGGGTTGCCCTGATGAGACCGTGAAAGTATTTGTAAAAGGTGCTGACACATCCATGTTTAGTGTCATGAATAGATCTTTTAATATGAACATAGCGCGGGCAACTGAATCACATCTTCACAAGTATTCCTCATTGGGATTGAGAACACTTGTTATTGGGATGCGTGAACTGAGTAGTCCAGAATTTGATCAGTGGCATGCTGCCTTTGAGGCAGCTAGTACAGCTGTAATTGGGAGGGCTGTTTTGCTTCGCAAGGTTGCTAGCAATGTGGAAAGCAATATACGAGTGCTAGGTGCGTCGGCTATTGAAGATAAACTGCAACAAGGGGTGCCAGAAGCCATTGAGTCTCTGAGGAGAGCAGATATGAAAGTGTGGGTTTTGACTGGAGATAAGCAAGAAACTGCAGTATCAATTGGCTACTCATCAAAACTTCTTACGAGCAAAATGTCCCAGATTATTATAAATAGCAACTCTAGGGAGTCATGTAGAAAGAGTTTGGAAGAAGCCTTGCACAAGAAGCTTACTGGAGGAAGTCCGGGAGATGTTGCAAGCGCATTGGCTTTGATTATCGATGGTACCAGCCTTGTTTATATACTTGATAGTGAACTTGAAGAACAGGTTATTTTCTCTCAACTTCTCTCCTTCATTTAGAGTCCAACTAATGCTTTTCTTCTGATTTTGCGTTTTCTTTTTTGGTTGCAGCTCTTCCAATTAGCCAGTAAATGTTCAGTGGTATTGTGCTGTCGAGTGGCTCCATTACAGAAAGCTGGAATTGTTGCCCTTGTGAAGAATCGGACTTCCGACATGACACTCTCTATTGGCGATGGTGATTCTCTTGATTCATTTTTTATTCACTCTTGTTGTATCTATTGGTGATATTCCTTACTTTAATTCATCTTTCTTGGCGTCCTGAACCACCATTGAAATATTCTGCTGACCAACAGGTGCAAATGATGTTTCAATGATTCAAATGGCTGATGTTGGAGTTGGTATAAGTGGACAAGAGGGTCGACAAGCTGTTATGGCATCAGATTTTGCAATGGGACAATTCAGATTCTTGGTTCCACTTCTTTTGGTGCATGGACATTGGAATTACCAGAGGATGGGTTACATGATATTATACAACTTTTACAGGAATGCAGTATTTGTTCTAGTTTTGTTCTGGTGAGTGATCCATGTTTCAGTATTGCACTTCTAGTTGAATTTTCATTCTCTTGAATTCCTTCTTTGGTTGAATCTGCATGTGAGGAACCATTATGTAAGTGTATTGTATGAAAGTTGTAGAGATCCGTATAATATTCTCCATGAGCAGATGGGCTTGCAGTGAAACTCAAATTATTTGTAATACTGTTTGCTAACATCATCATACATTGTGTGTAGGTATGTGCTTTTTACGTGTTTCACATTGACAACAGCAATCAACGAATGGAGTAGCATGTTGTATTCTATAATTTACACTTCATTGCCCACCATTGTTGTTGGTATTCTTGACAAAGATCTGAGCAGAAGGACTCTTTTGAAGCATCCTCAGCTTTACGGAGGTGGGCAGAGGCAAGAGAGCTACAACTCAAAGTTGTTTTGGTTGACAATGTTGGACACCATATGGCAAAGCATCGCTGTGTTCTTTATTCCTCTCTTAGCATATTGGGATAGCAGCATTGATGCACCAAGTATTGGGGATCTTTGGACACTTGCAGTGGTTATTTTAGTGAATTTGCATTTAGCCATGGACATCATCAGGTGGAATTGGATTGCTCATGCGGCCATTTGGGGATCTATAATTGCAACTTTCATTTGTGTGCTTGTCATTGATGCGCTGCCTAATTTAGTTGGATACTGGTATGCCCCCCTTCGCTCCGTCATTTTATCTTTGGTAGAGAAGCCAACTGACTAAATTAAATTTCAATGTCGCAGGGCCATCTTCCATATTGCGAGGACAGGGCTGTTCTGGTTTTGTTTGCTTGCCATAATAGTAGCAGCATTAATTCCCCGTTTTGTTGTGAAAGTACTATATCAATACTACAGTCCTGATGATATTCAGATCGCAAGAGAAGCTGAGAAGTTCGGGCGTCCAAGGGAACTTGAAGATGTAGAAATAGAAATGAACCCTCCTCGCCATCGGAGGTGAGACGTTGTGCATACCCTTTTTCCTTTTTTGTAAAAATGTCACACATTCTTTAGGCTTCTTAAGAGTGAGAGTAATACTCTTGGCTGCCAGAACCAGATCTTTTTAATCAAAGAGATAGATGTTGTATGTAGTCTCCTGTTCATGTTGTTGTTGTATCTTTACCCAACTAGTTAGTGTAAAGTAGCATTCTTTTTGTAGCAGAGAAAGAATATTGAATACTTTGTTACCGGCAATCTTTATGGATAAATGTAAATTTTCTACTCTTTTTCCCACCGGATATTTTTGATTCGTAGCTAGAATTAGAATACATTTGATGCCTGGCTGTCAGCATTTACTGTACTTGCTGAAACATTACCTTCTACAAATTTATCAAATTCCTATCTGATTCTAGGATAGCTCCAGTAGGAATAGCCACAATGTTAAAGAATATAATTTCTTAGATAAATTTTTATATGGACCCAGATCGTGTGAAATTTGTATATACATCATTATCATCACACTCAGTCTGAAATTTCGCAATAAAATAAAATTTGGAGAGACCTGATAGTACGCTAGAGAGATTGTTTCTAGTAGGTATATATGCAGATGTGACAATAAAAAAGTAATGCAAGTTAAATAGTAAATAAATAAAACTGACACGCTAAATCATTATATAAATAAAATTATAATAAATACATAACTAAACAAAAAAATAAAATATAACTTGACTTTCAATTTTTTTTTAAAAATAATGAATTTTAAAAAAAAAAAAAACACCAATATTCAGATGATAAGAGAACAATAAAGCAACAAAAAACTTGACTTTGAATCATTCAAAACACGAAAACTAGGTAAAAATAAACATGTAGAAATATAAAACGTTTGAAACCATAAGATCATTATGTATAAAAATTCAATCTCGACATAAATAACATGGTTGATATACACATTAAATTTTATTGATAAATAACATGTTTAAACAATTCCAGATATAAAGAGTACTCCATCTGCAATTCTAATGTGTGAAATCTGTATACTCCTTACAGCGCCACGAATAACAAACATCATGACATCAATCATATATGTTTAAAAGTAATTAAAACAAGTATGGACTATTTATATTTAAATTTTTATTAATTTATAGTATCTAAATCACACTCTATAATATATTAAAAATGTGATAAAATGATATTATTAAATAAATTATAAATTTATTGACAATTTTTTAAAGGTAAATTTACATATTTGATCAAAGTTAAAGATATATTATTTTTTATTTTTAAAATCTTTTTTATCAAAGTAATTTGTTGAGTAATTATTTTTATTTGATCAAGTATTTAAGATGGAACTTAGATAACACTGTTAAATAAATTAGATGTTAAAATATGTTAAACTAAACTATGATTTTAGTTATTAAAATTAAATAAATTAGACATTTATTGAATGAAAAAGATTAAAAGACGTGCATTTAAAATTGAAGTTTATCTTAGAAGTAAAAAAAAAACCTCTCTAATAAAAGTCAAAGCATTTATTCTAAATAATATACCTTTTTTTAGGTCTTCCATGTTGTCTCTCATGACAGCAATTCTAATAACTTTGCAAAACAATTTTTAGAAAAAACTTTGTTAAATAATTTTTTTTTTCCAAAAAATAAAATACTAAATTGATAACTCATAATCTATCTTACCTTTTATCCTTTTTTTTTAATAACTCTCAAAAAATGAATTAAGGAATGCAAACATTTCTAAATATAATAGAATAATGAAATACTATGAGTTACCTAATTAGACAAAAGGGAAAAAAAACCTCAAACATTTATACCAAAATTTGATTATCATATAGCGATGAAGCCAGACTTCTAAATAATGTCAGATGACCTGTCTGGATTGGACTTGATAATGGATTAAGATGACAATGTTTTCATTCCTAGGATAACCTAAAATGTTGTCGTTTGTGTCTTTATTTGGTTGAAGCCAAAAATCTACATTGTCCTCCCTTATTTCGCATTGGGTTCTTCTCAATTGGTTGAAACCCCTAATATGTAATCCCAACATTCACTTCATCTAGGTTTGTTGTCCCTTCTCTGTTTCACCATCATCTCTTATCTAACGAAGATATCATCTTTTCTTTATTTCACCATTGAGCTATTTAATTTGGTTTGTTCATATGTTTCCTGCTTCTTGGTTTAAAGGGGTGATTTAGGAATGATTCAGCTTATTGGTCTTGTGTGTGGGGTTTAATCGTATTTGACATAGAGCTACTTATGGAATTTATCAAATTTAAGTTGTCTTTCTGCATTGGAATTTATCAAAATTTTGAAGTAGTGGACTATATACATTTAAGATGATAGTAGACTATGAGTAGTGAATTCAAACTCAAAATTATCATGGGGATGAAGTTCTTATTCACTAAATCGGTTAAGATGTTGATGGATCCAACATAGTCAAAGAAACCATAACTTGCACATAGTACTAACTTCTAAAAGGTGAGCTCGATTTGTCAATACCTTGCCAATTTATGATGACAAAATCTTGCAAATTTTTACAAGTTAGACTACGCTTTACTAGTAGTAATCTTGGGTACTAAACAAATGACTACTTCTATGATTAAGCAAGCCAATAGATTTTTATAGGAGTTTGGTTTGATTTTAATTTTTTCTACTTACTTTTCACCTGCATAAGGAGCAATTTCATTGTGGAAGTTTGGTCTAATTTGGGAGTATCCCGCCTTTCAATCCTATAATCAACTTCATAATGGGTTATCAAAACTAGGTTATCATAGTCTATTATCATTTAAGTTGTCATATGTTAAACAAAATGATTTACCATTGTGCATGTTCCTATATTTAACTAAATGATGGGCATTTTTGAATGTTCTTGAAAGCATGATTTTCTTTGTTATATTTGAAATAATCATGTTATTGATTAATGACTATGAAACTCTTGTTATAATTTTATAGATGGGATTCTCATCATCTTGAATCTTTAATTATTATAATGTTAACAAATTGTTTTACTTTTATGGATTAATGCTTATTTGAGGACATTATGGAGCGATAGTAATCTAGGTAGACTATTTTTAGGATGTCCCAATAATCTCGTTTGTAATTGTGAAAATTTTCAATGGTACAATAAGCAATCCTAAAAGAGCTATTATGTAGTTAAAAAAAGTTAAAGAATGAAATATTTGTATTAAAGAAGGAGGTTGAAAGAAGTATATATAGACCAAAGGAAGATGATGTGCAATTGAAAATTAACACGCAAGATATTGAAATGTTAACTAGGGAGAAAACAGAGTTAAAGTTGATATTATTCTATATAACTGTAGGTGCATTTTAGTTTTTTAATTATTCATCTTCTATATGGTTGTAAAATTAAAATTTTAGTATGACTAATATGAATGTACTTATGATTTTTATTATTAAATAGGGAAATAAAATTATGTGCTAGATGGTATTCAAGTTTAGTATGGAGATATAAAATTATATGCTAAATGGTATTAAAGTACAGTTGAATATCACATATAAATACTTACCATGTAAGGATTACTTTATAAGCCACTAAATACACCAACTTCCATTATTAGCTATGGTTACTATCTACTTCCAATATATACTAGACTTTTCATTACTCGCTTACTAGATTACCATCTAATCACTGATGAGAAAAGTAATGCTTTGACCTACAATTTTCTGAATCAAACTTGTAAAAAGTGGAGCAAAAGATGAACTTAATGAAAACATATATGCAACCATAAACCATATAATACAACCTACTTGATCTAAATAATATCAAATCTCATTGCATAGAATATCTATCATATGTAAATATTTAGAATGTATTTATCATATAAACAATCATACTCTAAGAAAATTAACAATTTAGTTATAAGTATACCAAATCAATTGTTATAGATTGAAATATATTGATACATTAAATCAAGTCTCTAGTTTATTAACTTGTTGATTGCTAGTCCCAATTGTTACTCTCCTTTTACTTATAATAGCTTGTAATTCTCTTGTGGTTATACTAGTCTTACCCTTAAAATCTAACAGCTTTTGGTTCAAGTGACAATTTAAAAGATCTTGAATCAACATGTCTATATTTTCTTTGAGTTGTGTTTGTAGAATTAGCAACTTTTAAGCCAACTTGTTAGTAAACACTCGTATGAGTTTAAAATTGATGAATTTGTTAATGAATGCACATGAGTTAAAATTGATCAACTTGATAATGAATGCATATAAGTTTAAATTGTTTAACTTGCGAATGAATGTATATAAGTTTAAAATTTATTAAATTGCTAATGAATGCATATGAGTTTAAAATTAGTACAACTCACATTGATGCTTTGTTAACTACAAAGACATTCGTCAGTAGTTCACATGTAACTTTGAATACGAATTTGTTAAACATAAATTGGGTGAAATGAGTAGCATTGTAATTATATAAGAATCATTGGGTTAGTATTGTACATTTACTTATGACAATTTTCTAACATAAGACCCTTCAAAGGACTTATTTTAACATAGAAAAATAATATACATAATATTAACTTTCATATTTACATTAAAAATAAAAAGATAAAAATTATTAATCAATTACATATTCTACTGTTGTGTCCAACTGCACTACATTTCCTACTTTTTTGCAATTGTCCTTTTTATAACACCTTACTTGCACTTGTACTTAGTTCATTTATATCTCTCTTCTTTGACTTTTTTGTCCTTCCTAGCATCACCCTTTTAATTGGTGGATGGATTTCCTCTAAATCTTTTAATGGCTAAAAGATCACTCCCCTAATAAATACTTTATCATACACTTTTAAAAGGGTACTATTTTTGTAGTAGTCATGCTGGACCCCGCTTCCGAAGCCTAGCATTCGGAGATAAATAACGGTTAAAACACAAACAATGCTAGACCTTGCTTTCGGAGCCCAACATTAGGAGACAAAAAATGATCAAAACTCATTATTTTTTTTACATACAATTAACGCATATGCAAAAAATCGATGATCAAAACAGCTCGATTTATTTAAAACAATTTTGTTATAAAGATGCAAACATTATTGAACACATCAGAGTTTCGATAATCACTTGGGCCCATTACAGAAAACAATGTTTGTTTTCATAATATCTTTGCATTTCAAAAACCATCCCTTTACCTTAATGCAAATATAAAATACAAAAATATACATGATACAATTTGAAAGCTTATGCTTAAAATGATCCCAAAATACAAAAAGTTCTTGAACTAACTTAATTACAAAAGTTTTTAACTATCTTGGAGTTCCAATGCCTTGCAAGGATCGATAATCTTTTCTTTTTGCACCTGAGGAGGGAAGCGTGGGGTGAGTTACACAGCTCAGTGGCTAATATATTTATAGCCATTGGCTATTGATCAAAGTCAAACATATGTATATATATATGTCTAGTAATTCTAGCATTTATTCTTTATTCAAGCAATTTAAACATTCATCAATTTAGCTCAAACCACATAACACTCAATATACCTCATACTTGACAAATTTAAAATGCAATTGCACAACAAATGACTCGAGGGTTCCATGAAATAGAATGAGAAAATCGAAGTTTACCCTATGAACAAAATGAGTCCACTTTTTGGAGCTCATATGCCACAAGCGGGCAGCCGGAAGAAGGCTCTTGTCAATGTGTACGTGACGAACATAATGGTTCCACTCTCGCCCATACAGAAGCACATAATCATGTTCAGAATCATTTTACCAAAATGTTTTTATGCTATCAACCTTTTCTTTCTATTCATACAAATGGTCATGACTAATTTCAAGGCATAACATTGATCAAATCACAATTTAATTATATCAAAATATCATGCTTCTTTCACGGTATAACAAAATCAAATTATCATGTATTTTTCAATAAGTCAAATTCAAACAATTTAACACATATTCACACATGTGCAAGAATTTTCCCAATCACACAATAATTGTAAATATATTACCCACCTAGTTTGCTTGCAAAAATCCAAGTAAAGGTTGTCTTTCCCCTTGCTCTTGGGTAGGATTCTCTTAGTTCCCTTGATTCTTCACCAATTGAAGAGATCTTTAGCTTAAAGGAAAGCTCTTCTCTTCCTCTTCCTTTTTCTCTTCTTGAACCACCTCAAAATCTTTCTTATAGGCTAACGAAATTGAAACCCTAGCTTGGTTTCTCTTCTCTCTTTTATTCTATTCTTCTCTTTGTATTTCTCTCTCTTTTCATGATAATCTCTCTTTCTCTTTCTTTCTCCTTTTTTTTCCCTTCTGCTTCCTTCCATTTATAGGCAAGACAACACTTCTTCTTCCAATTTTGCCCTTCTATTTATACCTTATGCCTTTTACACATAAGTATCTTGCCAAAAGTACTCTTGAATATTCTAACATAACACTTTGTTCTAGAAGACTCTTCTCTATTGTCTTACATTTCCAATGACACCAAAATCATTTAATTCGGCTTGGTGGTTTGAAAGATACACTTCAAACATTTTTGGACTGCTCTTGTCCAAATCAGTATACTATACACAACTTCTATCCAAAACTTAAATATCTTAGAAACTGAATTAGATTTCAACTTCTTCGTATCATTTGTAGCACCATATCTCTAGTTTATCTTGAAACTAGAATAATCTCATTTGGAGCTCTACAGATCCAGAAATCATCAAGACATTGAAACATGTTCAGTAAAATATCTAATTCCTTCTCTTCCAATTGATATCCTTACTTTGGTTCAATCCATCCCTTTCAAATCAACACTAAAAGCTATGAACTTTAATGGAGATGCAAAAAGAAAAGTGTTAGGAATATAAGGGTTCAAGAATCATTTCATTTGGAGGTTAGATAACCAAATTATGGCTGAAGAATCAATCAAGATTTGACCCTCAATCATATTGAACTTGTTTGGGGACAAGCATAAAATTTTCACTAGAGATGTTGGATTAGGATCATATTAGGATGATTTCAAAAAAAAAATTTGAGATCTACAACTTTGAAGAAGACCTTGAAGACAAATTCTATCGTTTGAAGGATCGAAAATGGAACAGAAGATAGGCCATGCAGAAAATAGAAGAAACAAAGCACAAAAGATAGCAAAAGACAGAAGAAGTTCATAAACAGTATCCCAAAAGAAGTTTATGAACAATAACCCAGAAGAAGCAAAAGACAGAATAAACGAGTCGGCAAAATACAGAAGAAGACATGTCAGTAAAATATAGAAGAAGATGCGTCAGCAAAACACAAAAGAAAATGAGTCAGTAAAACATAAAAGAAGACGCGTTAACAAAATACAGAAAAAGACGCATAAGCAAAATACAAACAATAGCAAAACACAGACGATAGCTAAAGCACATACGATAGCAAAACACAAACGATAGTTAAAACACAGATGATAGCAAAACATAGACGATAGCCAAAACACAGACGATAGCCAAAACATAGACGATAGCAAAACACAGACGATAGCCAAACACAGACGATAGCCAAAACACAGACGATAGAAAAACACAGACGATAGCCAAAACAAAGAAGATAGAAAAATACAGACGATAGGTAAAACATAGACGATAAGCAAAACACAGACGATAGCCAAAACACATATGATAGCAAAACACAAAAGAAGATGATGTCATCACAAAGAAAATCCAGAAGGAGATGACGTCATCACAGAAGAAGCAAAAGACAGAAGAAGCTGCTCCTCTCTTGCACATCTTCCCTTATAAGGACCATGATTTTCGGCCTAGAAGTCCAAAAATTTTATACTATATAGCGTTGGAAAGCTAAATGAAAGATCTACAATTATCAAGAAGGAAACATTGCCAAAATTTATCTATATCAATCCCAAATTTCCCTTACATTTTGAATATGAATTTTACATTCATCCACCAATGTGCTACACTTAGTTTTCACTTCATGACAAATTTTGAGATTCTTAAAGATAGAATTTAAATTCGATGTCTTCATAAGAAATGTAGCCATATGT
>JANJEY010000005.1:55254454-55264764 GCA_024703695.1 Erythroxylum cataractarum
TTGAATATGAGAGTATATGAATTGAGGTTGAGTGTTGAATGAATTCCAATTGGAAGTTAAATTGCTTTGAATGTTGTTGTAATAGAGAAAATGAAGTTGGGGAAAATTCCAAGTTTCCATGAGGGCAAATTGTGTATGCTGATTTCCAATGGAAAACTGTATCAATTTAGGTAGAATTCGATAAATTTTCCCTCATAAAAGTTGTATTTTGTCTTTACAACTTTCCAACGCTATAAAGTATGCAATTTTTTGATATCGGAGTTGAAAGTTATGAGCATTACAAGTTAGGATGTCGTAGGAGACATAATTCCCAAACCTTTAGAGTTTGTGAAGTGATATCGGACTAGAAAAAGTTGATATTTGACAAGATATGAGTAAAGGGGAAGTTAGGATGGGTTTAGGACCCTTTGTAGGGATCTTGGAGGGTGAAAAATATGTTTCATCCGAAGGTTACACGGTCTGCCGGTGTGAATTTACATGGGCCGTGTATTTCCAGCGTAAGGACACCCTTTTCAACCGTAGGTTACACGACCTGATCGTGTGATTTCACACGGTCCGTATGTTTTGAACCTCTTAACGACAGATTTTTAAATTTTCGTCTTCATGAAAGTTGTATCCCTGGATTTCCACTTTCTAATGGTCTAAGAACGAAGTCAATAAGACATCTAAAATGAGAGTTATGGTGTTTGCTCCAAAGTATGTTCAGTAGGAATCAGGATATGAACATATCGGATTCGTTTGACCATAACTCCTTCTTCCGACCTCTGATTGAGGTGATTCTTAAGGCAATTGATTCCTAATAAATGTATCTATCTCTACATGAAACTTTGGGTCTTTTGGAGTTGATTGGACAAAGGTTGAAGGAAAGAAAGTGAGGAGTCAGTCGAGAGACCCTGATTGAGGTATGAATACACTTTGGATTTTCAAGCATAACTTGAGCTATAGAACTCCGATTGAGATGATTCTTTCTTCAAAGTAAACTAGAGAGTTAAAGATACAATTTTTTTGAAGAATTCAAATTGAAATATTGGTTTGAAGATTTCCAAATTTTGTTCGCAAATAGGAGAAATGAGTTCGAATATGGTGATTAAGTTAACTGGGCACACCATTGGACAAATTGTGAGGAAAATGATTGGAAACTATTAAAAAAAATCGATGATGGTTAAGGAGACCTCATTGGAATGCGTTCACGTCACATGGTTCCGTTTAAGAGTTGGGTTCCAGAAACGGCGCCCAACAGTCCTTGGGTGATATCCAGACATGTCCTCTCCGTACAACCATGGAACCCAGATGTTCATCCATCTTCTGGCAAGATCTTGCATGTTGTCGCTTGGGTTCGATTCCTAGAACTCTCGGTCACACGTTACCATCCTTCAATCCTGAAAGCCCTTGTAAATTTGGTTGGACGCACAATTAAGATTGACGACAATATGCAACAATCACAGAGAGGCAAATTTACAAGGATCGCAGTCGACATCGACATAAGCTCACCACTTTGTTCAATCGTAGAACTCGATGGAGAAATTATTAAAGTTGCTTATGAGGGTTTGCTGCAGATATGCTTTTCTTGCTGTATTGTTGGCTATGGCACCATAGATTGCCCTACACGATGCAACAATCATTTAGACTTAGGGGAACCATCAGAGATAAGAGAATGACTACCACCACAAAAACCCGAACTAAATTGCCAGCGGTTGCCCTGCTTAAGGAGGTCTATGGACCGTGGATCCCAGTACAATGACACACTCAATGACCACTAAACTGAGCAACGACATCAGGAAGCGATAGGAGGGGAAGCAACAATCACGAGGAGGTGAGGGGCTCGAGGTATACGATACTGACAGAAAATGACACTGTGGAACCTTCAATTGATCAACCTCTGCCTGCTGAGGAGAACCAAAGAGGAGAGACCACTAATATATCAGTTAAGACCCATCTATAAATGAAATATAAAAAATGACTGACGGGAAGAGAATTTAGAACAAAAGGGCCGTTAGTTAATTGAACTAGTCAGATTAATAATCAGATTAAGCCTTCTAAACAACTTTCTCACATCCCATAGACCCCCATGGCCCACACTAGTCAAACTAAACACACTCATGCTCCAAAGAAGACATCCAAGATGTCCCAGCAAATAGCATCTCACTACGTGGCCATCTCCATTCCATTACATATTGAGTTAATGATCCAAAACCAATCTTTTATGTTGGCCATGCAAGAAGACAAGGGTTGCGAGGACATAGAGGAGGATATGATTAATGACTGCATGAATATTGCATTACCACTGATTCTTAATGAACACTGCCTCTATCTAGACCACCTGATACTGGGAAGGACTTGATGTCAGAAAGTGAGTCCGCCTGTGTACCTGATTCTCAGATGGACCAGATACTATAGACTCCCATGGCAAACCCATGTCGAGTTTCAGTTGATAACATAGTAAACACTCATGTTTAACAGTGTTTACACTTTCTTTCAATCATTATTTTTGTCATTATTCATATGGAATTGTTAGGGGGCTGGAGGTAAGACCTTCAAATTGATTATGAAAAACTATATTCGGGTACATAATCCTTTCCTTGTCATCTTGGTGAAGCCAAGAAATAGTGGGATTCGAGTGATGAAGGTTATTAGGAGCTTAGGTTTTGATGATTCTTTCAGGATGGAAGTTGAAGGATTCTCAAGAGGTATATGGTTATTATGGAAAGCTGATATTGTAGTCCGAATTCTGCTAACTCATCGACAATTTGTACATGCCAATATTGAGTGGGATCACACATCTTTTAATTTCACTGCCATTTATGCTAGCCTTACGTATTCTTTACATCATTTCTTATGGAAATATCTGTGTAAAATCGCTAAGGTTACATCTAAACCATGGATTCTGGGTGGAGACTTCAATGCCAAGCAAGAGAGAAATGACAAACGTGGAGGTTCTAGACTCCAACCAATAATCAATACATAGTTTAGGGACTGTGTGCAATGTTGTCAATTGCAAGATCTAGGATTTTCAAGGCCAAAGTACACATGGAGAAGAGGTCAGATTCTCGCGGGACTATACTTAGTTTTCTGCTCCAATTCCTAGCAGTCCATGTTACAAAACATCTCAATTGCTCATCTGCCCTTTTTAAAGTCAGATCATCGCCCACTCTTTGTAATAATACAACAAAACTCGCATTTACCTCAAAGCCCTAGACCATTAAGCTTTCAGTCAGCAAGGTTGAAGCAGGAATGCTTAGGACAAATTGTCAAAGATAACTGGAATCCTAATATGAATGATTTTACTAGTGCGGTCAAATTTTTTTCAGAAAGATTACAACATTGGAACTTTTATATTTTTGGAAATATCATTCATAGGAAAAACGACTCATGGCATGCTGAAAGGCATTAAAAAACTTTAGAAAAAGAAGACTCGGATTCTCTACAAGAGTTGGAGGAACATCTCCACTCTGAACTGGAACAGGTCCTTTGTCAAGAAAAACTTATTGTCACCAACGTTCATGGTGTCAGTGGTTAAGCCAGGAAGATAGAAATACTAAATATTATGATGCTATTACAACTGCTAGACGATGAAGTGAGGGTGACTTCCTTGAAGGATGAAAATGGTTGCATGGGATCAGAAACAATGTGTATCAAAAGCAAAGTGAAGAATTTTTTTGAGAAACTCCATATGACAGAAATACATACACCTAAGGAACTTCCTCTCAAAGGTTGTTTTCCTTCACTCTCTCACAGGGCTATAAATGATCTGACAAGTCCACTTAGTCCTGAAGAAATCAAAGCGACATTCTTTGATATGGCACCGGGATTTGATGACTTTACTGCCTTATTATATCAATCTCAATGGAACATCATCGGGCCTTCACTGACATTCTTTATCTAGAGAATTTTTCGACATGAAGCTTGGGAAATTGAACTGAATCATACTATTATGGTTCTTATACCAAAGATTCCATTACCTACGTTGATCAATCAATTCAGGCCAATAGCTTTATGTTCAGTTATTTACAAAACCATTTCCAAGATTATTGTCAACAGGCTCAAACCTTACCTAGAAGGTCTCGTAGCTCCAACTCAATGCAATTTTGTTCCAGGACGCTTGATTACAAACAATATAATTATTGCCCAAAAATTCATTTATTCTATGAAAAGAAAATCTGGACAGAAAGGGATAATTGCTATTAAGGTGGATCTTGAAAAAGCTTATGATAGGCTTTCTTGGGATTTTATCAAAGATACTCTCCATGATGTTAGACTTCCTGACTCTTTGATAAATCTTATTATGAAGTGTCTTTTCTCAGTTTTTGTGCAAGTGAATTGGAATGGCAAACTCAATGACACATTTACTCCCACCAGAGGTGTTAGACAGGGCGACCCCCTAATGGCTTATATTTTTGTTCTGTGCATGGAACGTCTGGGTCACTTAATTAATACCTCAGTGTCTTAAGAAAGATGGAAGCCTATTAAATTAAGTAGAAGAGGGCCTTCTATTTCTTACTTTCTTTTTGTGGACGATCTCATCCTCTTCTCAAAAGCATTAATGGAATAGGTGTACGTGATTAGGGACACTTTGAATACTTTTTGTGAAGCCTTTGGACAACATGTCAGTCATGAAAAATCTCTTTGTTTTTATTTTAGAAATATACATCACTTTGTGGCGCACTTGTTAAGCAGTTTAGGTCGCTATCTTGGAGTGCCCCTTTTACATGAGCGAGTTAGTAAAAGAACTATCAACATATTCTTGATAAGGTTCAACAACGTCTCTCAAGATGGACAATCAATCTTTTTTATTTTGCAGGTCGGATCACATCGATTCAATCAGTCACGGCGGCTCTTCCCATTTATACAATGTAGACGGTCCGCTTGTTTCGTAATCTTTGTCATGACTTAAAGAAATTAATGCAACAATTTCTGTGGGGCTCGACTAATGGAAAAAGGAGGATAAATCTGGTTAATTGGGATAAGATTTGTCAACCTAAAGAGATGGGGATCTTGGATTCAGGAAAATTCGAGAAACCAATGATGCCTTACTAACTAAACTAGGATGGTCGTTGGTTTTTAAGCCTAATGCATTATGTGTGCAAGTTCTCTCTACTAAATATAATTTTGATGCCAACAACATTCCCACTTCTCTTGACGCAACCGACAGTTCAATTGTCTGGAAGAGTATCAAGGCTACTTGGCACCATGTCCTTCAGGTTTGAAATGGATGATCTGTGATGACTCTAGAACTCGATTTTGGCTAGACCCTTGGGTCGAGGATCTGGGACCTCTTATTTTCCATACAACAGCTCCTATTCCACAATCAACTATTGATCTTCGGATTCAACACTTTGTTGACACTGTAGGTAATTGGAAATGGGAAGCGTTCCAATCTTTACTCCCTTCTTCAATTTGCATGTCCATTATGGGTATTCTTCCTCCCAAGGCGCACTTAGGGCCTGATAAGTTAATATGGGGAATTTCAGACACGGAGCTCTTCACTACTGCATCAACATATTCCATGATAATGGATCATGATGAAGTTTCGTCCAATAGATTATGGAAGGTAATATGGCAATGGAAGGGCCCACAACGAATTCGCTCATTCCTTTGACTCCTTGCACACAATTAGTTACTATCTAATCAATAACGAGTTCGTAAAAAGTTAGCTACGGATGTCACGTGCTGTAATTGTCGTTCAGAAGAATGCTCGCTTCATGTAATGTGTGACTGCACCAAAGCCCGCAACTTGTGGAGTGTGTTCCCTCCACAAGCAATCTCTTCAGACTTTTTCACTATGACAACTCATGAGTGGCTACTTAGAAATCTCCAGACAAACTGGCTTGTACTGGGCTTGGATTGGTCAATTATCTTTGGTGCTACATGGTGGTTCTTATGGACCTAGAGAAATAGGGCCCTCTTTGATAAGCACTTTCTTGGCCGACTTCACCAACATATTATGTTTTAGAGTATGTCCATCATATTTATAAGGCCTCAATCTAGCAAGGTAGAGCAAATCTTGGCAATTACCTTTGGAGTGAACAACTTATAGGCTGGTGCAAACCTCCTCCTGGTTGAGTAAAATTAAATACGAATGGAACTTGCAAAAGATCGTTCTTTTCAGCCACAACAAGTGGCCTTCTTCGTGATCGTATAGGCGCTTGGCTTGGAGGTTTTGCGCAGAATATTAGATGGTATTCCTCTATCTCTGCTAAATTTTGGAGAGTTTTTTCCTGGCTCAAGCTTGCTTGGAACCTGAGTTATCGCTGGATTGAATTAGAAGTGGATTTGCTAGTGGTGATTAATATTCTGTTATCCCCATCTACACGCTCAATGTCTCTGAATCTCCTCGTCTTAGGTGTCAATGAGCTGTTTACTCAGAACTAGGTAATCCTACCTCGACACATTTATAGGGAGGACAACTGATTTATCGATTGGTTAGCTAACTTTGCAAAACATTTTGAGCTAGGGATTACTACTTTTGAAAATACACCTATTGCCTTTCAATCCTTTTAGAGAATATGTCAGGGTTTTGTTTCCCTCAATTAGTCATGTAATTTATATCGGATTTTCTTTCCATTTTATGCAAAAAAAAAGAAAAAAAAAAGAAAAAAAAAAGAAGAAAGATGAAAGTTGAAGGGTCTCTTCAATTTTGAAATGCTCGGGAAAACAGTTCCATATGCATACATCGTTAGCCTTTCTTTTGGTTTATTAGTTATATCTCCTAGTTTTGTCTTGCCAATTTTTCCTTGGCTTGCAGGATAACCAAATCCCTGGAAATCACATGAAAAATTCTGAGACTGTCTCAAATAACGCAATCACAGTTTTTCTAAAAGTTCACAAAAGGAAAGGCCAGAGAGCATGGCTTTGGCACGGAAAAGCATACTTAATTTGCTATCAATACGAGTAAAGAACTTCGACCATTCACTGAGTTGGGGTCCTCCGTTCGCTGCTGTTACTGGGTTCTGCCACACTGGTAATCAAACTACAGGTGATGCGATTGTTGATGCCATTTGTGATTCATTTCATGGAGGGGTTAGTTGGGATGTCTTGAATAGGAAATTCAGTTCTGTTGAGTTCAGTGATTTGCTTGTTGAAGAGGTACTGCTCAAATTCAAGGAACCGTTCAATGCGAAAAGGGCTCTGGGCTTTTTTCATTGGTCAGCACAAAGTAAGAACTCTGCGCATGGCATTCGCTCCTATTGCCTTATGGTTCATATATTGGTTCATGCCCGCTTGATCATGGATGCTCAAGCTTTACTTGAATCAATGTTGAAAAGGAGTTCAGGGGATTCCTCAAAATTTGCAATTGTGGATTCCTTGCTTAATAGTTACAATGATGCTTTGTCAAGTCCCTTTGTGTTTGATTTGTTGGCCCAGACATATGCTAAGTTGAGAATGTTTGAGGTTGGTTTTGACGTTTGCTGCTACTTGGGAGAACATGGGTACTCTTTGAGTGTAATTAGCTTCAACTCTTTGATTCATGTTGTTCAGAAATCTCACAAAACGGCTCTGGTTTGGAAGATCTATGAGCATATGATTCAGAGAAGGGTTTCGCCAAATGAGATTACTATTAGAAGTATGACCAATGCTTTATGCAAGGAGGGGAAGCTCCAGACTTTTGTGGACATGATAGATAGAATTAATGGCAAGAGATGTTCTCCTTTAGTGATTGTTAATACTGGTTTGGTGTTCCAAATTTTGGAGGAGGGACGTCTCGAGGATGCTATGGCCTTGTTGAAAAGGATGTTGCAGAAGAATATGATTATAGATGTCATTGGTTTCTCTTTATTTGTTTACGCTGAAGTCAAACTTGGAGATTTGAACTTGGCGCTAGAAATGTATGAAGAAATGCTTAAGAGAGGATTCAATGCAAATTCATTTGTTTGTACTTCTTTCATTGGAACTTATTCTGCAAGAGGAAGAATTACAGAAGCAAATCAGTTGTTGCAAGAAATGGAAAAAATTGGTTTGAAGCCATATGATGAGACTTTTAGCTTTCTTATTGAGGGTTGTGCTAAAGCAGGAAGAGGGCAAGAAAGTTTGGGTTACTGTGAGAAAATGATGGAGAGAGGACTAATTCCTAGACTTTCAGCTTTCAATGAGATGTTAGGAAACTTAAAAGAGATCGAGGATGTGAAGCAAGCAAATGAAATACTAACGAGGTTGTTAGATAAAGGGTTCTTGCCCAGTGAGGTCACATACTCATTTCTCATGGCTGGTTATGAGAGACATGGTCAATTGCAGGAAGTTCTCAAGCTCTACTATGAAATGGAGTATCGATCACTTGCTCCTAGATTATTGGCTTATACGTCCTTGATTAGGAGCCTATATTCTTGTGGGAAAATTGATGAAGCAGAAAAGTATATAAGGATAATGAAGGATCGCTCATTGAATCCAAGTGAGGATATTTATGAAACATTTTCTATCTTAAAAAGGGCTATAGAGCAGAAGGCTAAGTGAGAGAATAAGAAAATCATGCTGCTAGGGAAGAGAAACAATGTTGTAGCTACTGTACTTTGTATATAATTGCATAGAAACTGTCAGATTGTGTAGAATCAAGCAGATTATGCAGAATCATGAAATATTATCCATGCAGATTATGCAGTATCATGCAGATTATACAATATTATCTATGCAGATCATGTAGAATCATGCAGTATTATCTAGTAGATTGTATAGCTATAGAAATCATGTAAATCCCTGATTTTTAGGGATTAGGATAAGATACAAATTTCCATGTATCTTAGGAAATCTGATACTTTATTTAGTATAGGCAATTGTATATATATTAACCATTGCTGTAACCTACAATATATGAGAATGAGATTATTTCTTCTTTGCTAATATTTCTCAATTATTAAAAATAGAATGGAATAATTGTTTCATATAATGGAAATTCGGATGACCCATCCTAGCATGCCATAACATAATTTCAACAATGTTAGGGATAGATGCAGAGAGAGCATTCTGGTTATTTGAAGTAGTCTCCTCTAAATAGTATAGTCCCTCACACTCCTTAGCACTGCCAATCGTCTTCCCCGATGTTAGATCCTGAAAGATACAATGAGAGGCAAGGAACTTAGTAGAACAGTTTGAGGTTTTTGTCAATTTACTAATAGATAACAAATTGCATGACAATTTTAGAACATGTAAAACAAGTTCTAGGACAATAGAATCAGAAATATGAATACTTCCTGTTGAATGTGTTGAACAGAATTTGTATTCACTATATTTCTGTACATAGGAACAAGGTTTAACTAGGTTTATATACAAACTTCCTAGGACCATTTAGGAAGTAATCTAGCTATTAACTATAGGAAATCTCTCAATTATAGGAGAGATTATAGGAGCAATTATAACAAGATCAATGCTAATATCTCTAGTCAACATTCCCCCTCAAATTGGTGCATAGATATCGCACATGCCCAACTTGCAAAGAAGGTTATGAAACTGTTTGTTGTAGAGTCCTTTGGTGAAGACATCTACCAATTGTTCATTTGACCCCACGTGGAATAATTGCAAAGAGCTATTCACAAGTTTCTCCTTCACGAAATGTCGATCAATTTATATGTGTTTTGTTCGATCACGCTGAACAGGATTGTGAGCTATACTAATGGCAGCTTTGTTATCACAGTAGAGAGATGAACTTCCTTCATCCGTCAGTTGTAATTCATTCATCAGCTTCCTTACCCACAATAGTTCACACACACCTTGAACCATAGCTCTATATTCGGCTTCTGCACTGGATCTAGCAATTACATTCTGTTTCTTGCCTCTCCAAGTGACTAGATTTCCTCCTATGAGCGTACAATAACCAGTGGTTAACCTCCTGTCATCTGGAGATCCAGCCCAATCAGCGTCTGTAAATGCTTCTATCTTAAAATGACCATTGTTCGTAAACATAAGGCCTTTTCCTGGAGCAGACTTTAGATAGCGCAAAATGCGAAACACAGCTTGTAAGTGTGGTTCTCGTGGATCATGCATATACTGACTTACCAGACTAACTGCAAATGCGATGTCTGGCCTAGTGTGAGAAAGATAGATGAGTCTCCCAACCAACCTTTGATATCTTCTCATGTCTACTGATGTACCCGTTCCTGCTTGCAGTTTGTGATTGCATTCGATGGGAGACTCAGCTGGTTTACAACCCATCATACCGGTGTCTTCCAATAAGTCTAGGACATATTTTCTCTGGGAGATAAAGATTCCTCTTCTTGATCTAGCAACCTCAACTCCCAAGAAATATTGCAATTTTCCCAGGTCCTTAATTTCAAATTCTTGAGCAAGTAGTTTCTTCAACCTCGCCATCTCTTCTGTATCACTTC
>JANJEY010000005.1:55289512-55307192 GCA_024703695.1 Erythroxylum cataractarum
CTTAGTTTTATTAAGTCTTTTTTATTTTAATCTTGGCTTACGATGGGTTTATGATGATGTTCCAGTCCATTCCTAGTCATTTTAAAAAATAATAAACCTAAGAATAAAACATTTGATTGTTAAAGGGCATTAGTTATAGAAGCACAAGTCAAAGAAGAGAATGGAAAATGAAAAATGCAAGCTCATCAGGTGCACAACAGAAGTTGAGGATTCCAGTTAGTTACTTAGAAGGAAGTAACCAACCACGAAGTAACCAAAAGTGCAGAGTTAAGAAAAAAAGCAGAAGGTTGAAGAAAATTTCAAGATGTTTAATTAGCAAAATCAAGTTTAGTGTTAATCCACAACAGACAATCAGATTTGCATGTCAGTTTTTGGTGCTGGAGAATCAAGTTACTATAAAAGAATTATTATTGTTCCCCACTACACAAGTTTCAGCTTTTTTCCAATGTCAATTTCAGTTACACCAAAGACAAAAATTGTTTACTTTTGTGTTTTGCCAGATCTAACAAAATTAGTACTAGTTAGTCATTACTCATCAATTTATGCTTTTGTTCTATAGTTTCTAGTTGTAGCAGAAGGTTGTAGAACTAATATATAAAGCTCATGATCCTCCTCATTTTCAAAGATGTAGTAGTAGATGTAGAAGAAAAAAGAAGAGAGAAAAAACCAGAAAACTTCAATACAAGTTCATCATCATTCAAGTTTTAATTTTTCTATTATGTTTCTTTTGATTTCCAGTAGCAAGTTTGAAGTTAACAAATAGCAGTAGAAGTTTCTGTTTTTGCTGGAAAAAAATCTGAAGTTTGATTCTTTGTTTTTGCAAAAGAGAGTGAGAGAAAAATCCATCAGTACACAACTTTCATTTTTCAATCCACATGTTCTACCTACATTGTCATTTTG
Organism: Erythroxylum cataractarum; assembly: GCA_024703695.1. NCBI lineage: Eukaryota > Viridiplantae > Streptophyta > Magnoliopsida > Malpighiales > Erythroxylaceae > Erythroxylum > Erythroxylum cataractarum. The sequence goes on from JANJEY010000005.1 coordinate 55,290,413, forward strand.
TTTCAATCTCAGAAATAGATTTAGCACTTTGAAGAGTGAGTAGCTAAGGCAATACATACATAAAACAGAAGTTTTTTTGCAGTTCATTTCGGGTCCAAAGAGCAAACACTTCATTTCATATACACCATACATACATAGATTCGTGTGAGGAATCGAAGTTCAATGTCCGATGATATGACTCAGGAGAAGCAGTTAAGGTCTACTATCGTTTTAGTTAAAATACTTATTGTTGTTAGATCCTAAATGACAAATTGTTTAAATTGTCTTCTTCTTCTAGTGTGTTTCAGTTAGAGTTTTGGATTGCAGTGGTTTCCAAAGACACGAGAGAGCATGAGGCAACTTTTGGGAGTGTTGTTTGCACTATTGTGATTTGCTTGAGTAGTAGAATAATTTGATATATCGCAAATGTTGTTGGAACAGATTAAGGAACTCAAAATACTTGGATAGAAGGTTGTAGAGGAAAAAGTTATAGGAACCCCAAAACTCTTTTTTTATATAAAAGAGGCTTTTATAGAATGAAGAACAGATTAATGGAGAAGAAAAGAAAGAAAAAGCTTAATAATTTTGGTGTATATGTTAAATATATATTATGACTATTTATACACCTTATGTTATGCTAAAGAAGGAAACAATATCAATGTATTAAATTATATACATCATTTTAAGGCTAAACAATTGACTCTAAGATGTGTGTTAATATAGCAGATATATTTACTAAGGGCTCATGTAATAGATTATTTCATTCCTTTGTATACAAGATGGATATGGTAGGTATACATACTCCATTTATAGGGGGAGTTTTGACAGCTTTACTCATAATCTTATATCTTATTTTTAGAAATTAATTATGTAAATTCCTGTAATTAAATTTACCAGTCTAAATAGGGACTAAGTAATTATTTGAATCACAAATTTATATAAATAAGATATTAATGAGTGCAAGATACTACACACTACAGCCCTATTTTATTCAAATTCTGTTCTGATCAAAAACTTCAATTCTTACTACTGTTCTATTGAGTTACTATTAGTGCCTACCATCCTGAAACCGTATGACACCTTAAGATACTCATCGGGAAAGTAAAAAAGAGGACAACTAGTACTTTTAACTACAAGTTCAACTGAAGTTAGGGATCCAAGGTACTTCTCACATGTCTCCTAGTATTATTGTAGATAAAGAAGAAAATCATCTTTAGTAGGTTGAATGAGGATGGTGATCCCTGAATGCATAGCCGGTAGAACATAAAATGGGTTATATATTCGGAAGGGAAAGAAGTTGCAGGATATGAGCTAGTTTGAACGCTAAGAGAACCAAGGATGAGTCAGGACAATCAACACAAGAAGCTTTCAAAAAGTTCTCACTTAGCCAAAAGAAGATAATTTCTTGTAGCCAGTGGTTAATAAACTATGCAGTTTAATGATTGAATGAACCGTAATTTTATGCCTAAAAGCTTGACCTTCCCTAAGATTTCAATCTTCGTTAATTAAGTAGGTAAATTTTATAATTTTCACCAACGTGACTGAGACAAGTCAGTTTCTCAATAGGAATGCATATCCATATTGATGTACTCATATTCTAAGAAGCATCCATCATTTGATAACTTTTTTTATACTGATTTAGACACTTAGCATTCGAACTATATATGGATCTTAAAGCCTTATTTTTTTTCAATTCAAACTGGTTAAAGATTTGTGTGAGCTTTAGACTAAAATACAAAATTTGGTATTGCAGGGAAAATGAATTTCTGCATCTGAAAAGATATCTCAGCTTTACATAAGGTTCCATTTACTGCTGAGAGTATTACATTGTTCATCATCTAGTCTAATGGAATAGGATAATGAGTAGATGAGGTCATGGAGTCGTGATTATTCTGTAAAGTTCCTTTCCATGAATCCTGAACTTGTGCCACAAATTGCAAGTTTCAAAGTACATCTTCAACTGATGGCCTATCCTTGGGCTCATCGGAAAGACATCTAAGGCATATCTCCATCATTGTCTTGAGTGATTCATCAGAGCATCCCTTCTGAACTGCTGGATCAACCAAGCTCTTCCTTGCTGTATCATCCACTGTTACGCTTACTCGGAGCTGCTTAGCAACCATTAAAAAAAAGCTGATAATTCCTTGAGATGATAACGTGGGATGTTTAACAAGTGTAGGAACGTTTGATATGTCCACCAATGATTCATTGGCGATGCAGTCAAGGAGAAAAACAAAGATCAATTAAGTTCTTGAACAGGAATCTAATGCAGTCGCTGTAGGAATCTTGTTTCATGCAATTTCCCTAAAAGAGAGTACTTACGAGATCTTTGAAGATAATGGCATCATTATGGGACGTGATTGGCCTCCCAGCTATGATTTCAAGTAAGATTACCCCCAAGTCATAGATGTCTTCCCTGTCCTCATCCTCTTCCCTGCATGTAGATAGAATGATAGATTGTGAGTCATATTCTAGAAATTATGCAATTGGTGGGACACAAAACTTATAGGTGTCATCGACTATTAACAAAGGGATAGTTTTGTGTGTTTGAAAACTGACTCTAATTGTTGATTTTGAGACAGATAACACTTACTCAGAATGAGAGCGGAGCCTTATCTCTCTGATGAACCATCGTAGAGGCCTGTGAATAACAAGTAGAAATTCCCAGTTCTAAAATTCTTAATAATACTGAGCCACAGGTTGAAGAACAAGAAAACAGGCCAACACACTATCTTGACTACCATCAGAAGGAAGTAAATGTAGGATCATCTTGGTCAATTCTAGATGTCTTTTTAATTGCACTATGACTAGAATGGTAGGGAACTTCTATTGAACTCCACTCCTATAAAGAGATGGAATTGCGAACTCCCATGATTCAGTTACCATAAAAATTACTGATACAAGCACTTGAACTAGATTTCTTTCGTAACTTTGCCCTAGACAACACTAACTTTTTCTACTACCATCACATAAGCTTGAAAGAAATTAATGACAAACCTTGGCCAAAATTTTTGCTTTGGTCCCTGATTAGAAACCACACCACCTCCCTGAAAGGTCAACTTAGAATAAGATGAGAGGATTAATGAGTATTACCAGGAAATGAATTTGTGGAATAAGAAGGCACCTAGGACATACCAATCCCCCAATTTCAGCTAACTTTCGCTGGTTATGACAACTGATCTTTACTTGAAGATCATGATTCAATAGAATGTCTGTTATCTTTAAACTGTTAAAGAATACTCCAGGTACTATTCCAGTGTGCAAAAACTGTATACCCCTTGCAACCCCAATAGCTGCTCCTATCCTTTGCACCCAGCTTAGTTTCTTCGCTGATAGTCCTGTACGTTTAAGTGCTAAGGGGAATGAGAAAAGCAAATAATCATCAGTGTTAAGATACCTATAACACTACACTAAAAATACTGAGGCCAAAATTGTAAAAGATGTGTAACATTATACAAGAATCAGAATGCAGTTTTATACACTAGTAGACTCGGGCACAATTTTACCGCTGTGATAGTTGTCAGTTGACATTCAGATTACCTGATGTATGGTCTCTTAGTGTCCCATTTGAGAAGAACTCGAATAAAAGAAATATTCTGCTGATTCTCGAGTCATCCAGGCATAAGTCAAGACAGTGACCAACAGTGCTAGCCAAGTGGTGATGTCTAAGTTTTGAAATAAACTCAATGTAATGCCTTAAGATCTGCGGGCTTTGCTTTGTCCTCACTGTTAAGATTCTGATTGCCACAAAAGCCCCATCAGCAAGCTTTCCTCTGTAAAGCTGATATCATGTTATGTTAAATTAGAAAGACAAAATAGAATGCTGGTATCGGAATGACTAAGAGAAAGCTTCAATGGCTCATAAAAAGTATCAAGTCCAGATGTATATAGTCTGCTCAGGCACATATTTATTAGTAAGTGAGACAATAGAGTATTATTCTGGTCCATCTGGACACACAAGGTTAATTTTCCTAGGATTTTAATCCCAAAAAGTATATCAAATGATAAGCATTTATATTTTTCCTTGGGATTGAAAACTCTTGTATTACAACTGGTAAAATGAGTTAAGTCTTGGCCTAAATATTCTATTTTGTTGGATTTGCAATTATTCCTTTCTAACCATTTTTCTGTTTTAAACATTGTGAAGGTAGCATACCTGATAATTTGAATCTTCAAAAAGTAAATTTGAGGCATGAAAGTCACTTGTAGCCTCCTTAAGCTCTTCCAGTGCAAATTTTCGATAAGCAGGAATGCTAGCACCCAGCTTCATTGTTTCTGATATATGCCCTGGAAGCATGCTTTCTTGTATTTAATACGTTCAAACAAGAGGCCACATTTCTGAATCTAAACACTATTTCTAGGAGCATAAATATCAGACTACTTTTCTCATTTATAAGATTGACGAGGTAAAGAAATGTGAATAGCAACTGAATGCAAAAACAACAACTTATGCAACGGATTTTCGAGATATAAGATGAACAGAAAAAAAAAAAACATATAACAGAATGGATGAAATATATATCGTCTCTAAAGCAACTATCTTTATGAATCTTTACATTCATTCCCATTTTGTAATCACTTTCCAGATGTTAAGGAAATCTCATTCACAAGACTGGAAAAGAAGAGAGCAAGTTTTGTTGCAACTGCATTCATGTACATTTCCATGTAATCTCTGTTAAAAAATTAGGGAACTATATATGCGTGTGAAAGAATTAAGGACGAGGAGGTGGATAAGGCTTATCTTACTTGCGTCCGAAAGCAGCTTCACCGTGTTTAGTGCTGACACATTCTCTGTAATTACCCTGGAAGTACTTTTTGGCTCAGCAGAGTTGTTGTAAACCTTCCTGATAACCAAAAAGATCATACTAACAATTGCAATTCCACAAAGAGTCCCTCCAATTGTGCTCGAGGCAAGTACTGCTTTACCATGAGGACTCTTGTGCTTCTCTTCACCATGAGGTGAAATTTCCACAGCTATTGCCTGGTTATGGCAGAAGTCAGAAGGATGTTGCTTCTGGTCTCCATTTGATAAACAATTACCAAAATACAGGACAAAGCCGTTCTTCGAACTCAGGTTTAGGCAGGTAGGTAAAGTTCCGCTCAGTAAGTTGGAGGAAAAATCTGCATAGGCTAGTCCAGGATTGCAGCTCAAGTTTCCAAAGAGCATTCCTGTGAGTTTGTTGTGTGAAACATCGAGATAAGCTATTGACGGAAGCGACAACAAGGAAGGCAAAATGGGTCCTACAAATCCATTAAAGGAAATGTCCAGCTTGTGAAGTTGATAGTAAGAGTCTAATTCAGCAGGAACGCCAAATCCAAAGCTATTGTTTCTGAGCACAAGAGTGACTAACTTATTGTGCAAACGCGGAAAATGAGGTCCAAAATGGTTGCCCTCCAAATCAAGAACTTGAAGGTTCGTTAAGTTACTAAGATCAGGTACTTCTCCATAAAAAAAATTCATTGAGAGCGATAAAATGCGCAGATTTTGCATGCTTGATAAAGAAGGTGGAAGAGACCCGTTAAACAAATTGTTTTTCAAGCTCAAAACAGCCAAAACTGGAAACGAACATAACCAATTAGGCAGCTGACCAGTGAACTTGTTTTGGTCAAGGGCAAGGGTCTGGAGGTTCCTCAAGGATGAAAGTTGCATCGGAATGGAACCAGTTAAATAGTTTGAACTAACATTGAGTATCTCCAGTGAATCTAACCTGCCAATTGTTTGGGGCAGTGGACCAGATAAACCAAGAGAAACCAAAGACAAGACCTTTAAGCTAGACAAAGAAGCAACAGCGTCAAAGAAAAGATCACTGGAGAAGTTTACAGGAAAAGGTGGTGTCCCATTGCTTCCAATAATATGAAGCTGGGTTAGATTATTCTCATAGCATGCCAAAGTCAGATATGAATTTGGTTCGACGCTGCATAAGTCCGAGGAGTCGGTAAAGCTGTTTAAGACCGACGGGTAGTCGAGGAACTGCAGGATAGTCTGAAGAGATTGCGATTGAGAAGATTGAAGCTGGTTTGAGTGATGAACACTATGAACAAAGATGATGAGAGAAAGATAAAGATAGAGGTTCTGAACTGGTGTAGCCATCTTAAGAACTAAACCAGGGCTTGCAGTTGGATGAGTATGTTACAACGACAGTAGATGAAACTCTTATCTGTGCTGCACAGTGTCCCCCTGTTCTTGGTTGGTGGCAGTAGCTCAAGTGAGATAAGACCGGAAAATTTTTATCAGGTTGATGTTCCTTGGGAAGACCAAAAAGAAACCATGAAGAAAAAGAAGAAGAAGAAGAGAAGACGAAGATAAGACCTTTAATTAGCACACTCAGAGACCCAGTCAATTAGTATGTTATCAGTCACATGAAACAAGGAAAACGGTAATAATATGTATCTTAAACTAACAGCAAATATCAACTGCATTGGAGTTTCTGCTGTGAACAGAGACATTTAAAGCTGATTCTGGACACCAACATCATCACCACAATATACAAGACAAAGGAAACTAAACTAATAAGCCTCAACGTTAAGGGGTATTAATGTCCACGTACCCGTTACATGTCTTATCAGATAACCAAGTTCCAACCCCTCAAGAGCGTGTCCCGACTCCCGAGTTCGAGACTGAATTTGTTTGGATAGCGCATTTTTGGGATAATTTTCCAAAAGTACCGTTATTTTAAGTTGTTTATTTTTAACGCATTTTTATGATTATATATTATAAAATATGACATCTTGATTATATATTAATTCATTTAAATTGGGTTAATTTTTCCTTAGTTTTTTAAAAATTAGATTGACAAAGTTTGGCAAATATGGAATAAATTTATATTACTTTTAGTAGAAAAAGACTAATTTAATTCATAACTGTAAGTTATCTCATATTAAACAAAATCATAAAAATAAAATAAATTATGTAAATAATTATTTGGGAGGATTTGAGTCAAGAAACAATATTTCTATTTAAATATCAACTTAGTTCAATAATTTATTTTATTCTCAAATTTATTAAGCACGTGCCAGCCAATAGATTGTTAACGACGAATTCGGTTGTAGGAAGTTGGACAGTTACTAGAGGGTAACTGGTATTAATACTCTTGTAACCAGATTGTTTTGGAAATATTGCCAATCAATCATGATTTTTCTTCTTCTTCTTCTTTCTTTCGTTACTCCTACTGTACTGATACTTTCTGCTTCCTTCTTCAGCGCAAGTTTTCCAGATCGGAATATGTTACCCGTATTTTCCATCTAAACTCATTATCACTCTTAAGAAAAGAAACAGGGTTTTATAGACTGTGGGTGGACCAGCTTAAATCGTGTTCATGTTGCCGCCTTCAAGAACGGAAGATTGGGTCCTTCCAGCCGTAACAAGCTTGTTAAACAACTAAAAGATGCTTTATATTAGGCATAATAATCATGGGTCTTCAATGTTGGTGCCACTGATTGAAGTATCACGAGACAGATAAAGGGCCTTTCCAGTGATGCAGAAAATGAAGACGCAAACGAAGACAAGCAAAAGGAAAAGGTGTGGAAGATGGAAACAAAAGAACGTGATGTGATGTGACAGTGGTTCACGAGAAATTCTGTTTCATCAAATTTAATTTAATGAAGAAAATACAAAATTAAGGTCACGTGATGTTTTTCCTACAAGGAGAAATTCCAAAGCACCACACAACGAGAAGTCTAATGACATGTCGTTATCCTTTCCTAGACCCACTGAAAAAAATTTAAAATTATTGAAATTAAATAACCTGTTTCACAATCAGCTGATAGCTAATTCTGTTAACTGTTTTGACCAGCGGATTATATTAGTTGTTTGTTAAAGATGTTTGGTAAAATTAGCTGTTTAAGTGTAAAATAACTTATAAGGACATAACTTTTAAAAAATATAAGAATATTCTTATAAGAATTTAAATTTTACATATTAAATTTTACAAAATTAAGTTTATAACTCTAATAAAAAGCATAGAACATATAATAATAATAATAATAATAATAATAATAATAATTTTTGAGATAATAATAATGATAATAATAACAATTTTTTAGAAGGAAGAAAGGTTTAAAAAGTGTATTGACAATCTTAAATTTTGTAGAATGAAAATCTTTTTTGAGAAATTAAATTGTATTAAAAATAAATTAGTACAAGTGTCTGCCAAGGATTTTTATTACAGACATCCATTAAACAAGACTAGCTAACTATAAAGAGACTTGAACGAGACACCCAATAAACAAGACTAGCTAAGTACTAAGAGACATGATCAAAACGACAATGTAGAGATACTCAAATATAACATTTCCAATTAGGGTATCCAACTTTGGCTTTCTCTACTCTCCCAGAAACTTCTTGATTTGGGGTGGGTGATATCCTGCGATTGTATCGTCGATGGCCCTCGCTTGTTCTCCTTCTTCCCCGCTCAATGGAGTTAGTCCATGGTAAGTCTCCTTATTTACCTCAAATTTCCAAACATGCTTGACAGATGGTTGATCGATGATGAGGGAAACTCTCTCAGGAGGCATCTCGATATTGTTTGATCGTTCCTTCTTCTTTGATATTCTCCTTGAAACTCCACATCTGATGGAAAAGGGATCTGAAAAGAAAGGGTTACGATGTAGAACGAATGTTACCATTGGGGTTTTAGTTGAAATTAACCAAGGAATCATTATTCTTGCAGTACTAAAAGTCTAAGAAGATACGAATAAGCAGACGAGTTTTTCAAGCCAATAGTTTGAGAACAAATGCAGAGAGACGAAGAAAGCACTGTGGGCAAATTTGGCATATAGGTTTGGGGTAATCAACTGATTACCCCAAACGCTGCTAATAGCAGTGTGTTGCATTTAGCTGGTTGGGTTGAATCAGCTAACCCAACCAGCTAACGACCAAACACACTTAACAACTGATAGATGAAGTCAACCATCTAATTTTTGGTCTATCAGCTAATTTTTAGCTGATCAGCTACTATCCAAACAAGGCCATAATTTTGAATAACAGTTTTGAAGGTGCGTCTCCCATCCCCTTGGCAATTCCAAATTAATATTGTCATAAAAACAGGGTGGAAAAAGGAAGCTACACTGCCTGAGGGAGGACTGTCGTAACAGTCTCCTCTTAACTTGGGTTTGGCAAGACGGCAGGAGGTGTCTCTGCCATTTACGTGTCTGACTTGAGGGTGATTGTCTGTACGTCCATTGAGGCAGAAGTGGGGTCACGTGGTCTTGGTGGGTGGATCATTTGAAGTGGCCTGGTCGAGGATGAGGTTTCATGACTATAGTCGCTAGTATATTCGATCTCCATGTTCTTACAGCTCGAGATCCCCTGGATGCATATCGGGATTGATGGATCTTGGGTTATCACCTCGGTAAGTGAAGAAATTTTGAGGGCCACGTGTGAGGGGAGTGGGCTAGGGTTCTGCTGTGGAGTAGGTTGCGTAGTTGGCTGTGGAGTTGGCTGGGTAGTCTATTGTGGAGTGGATTGGCAAGGCAGTGGGTGAGTAGGCTGGAGGGCTTAGGTGTGGGCCTGGGGATTACAGGTGGAGGGCTTAGCCTGGAATGGTTGGGCCCATCCTCCTTGCGACGTCGTATTATTGGGCAGATGGTCCATGCCTTTCTTCCCCAAAAACGACGAGCACTTGAACCATGGGTCTTTAGTTGCTGGTATGGTTAGGGATGTGTCCCTAGTTCGATTGAATTCAAACGCTCGGGATGACTTTAGGGATAGCATAGCCACCGAGGTGGGAGGAGTGACCGTTGCGACTTGCAACGGTTCTAAATCTGTCAGAGCTAAGAAACGAGAATCGTGGAGAAAGACGTTGGGGGCGATTGTTGTCTGATCGTTACGGCGAACAGTTGGGAGGGTCGGCTGACGAGGAGGGTGTCTCTGCACCTGCATCCAGGATCTAAATGCTGGTGGAGGTGTGTCTCCTGGGGATGGGTCGCCACTACTTGTAGATTGTGTTGTCAACGGTTGGGCGATGGTGGTTGGCGTCTCTTCGGGTTTGGTGGAAGGGCGTTGTGGGCACGTTGAAGCGCTGTCCTACCATACCATAGTAGAGGCAGATGGAGGGAAAACCCTTATAGGCGACTTTGATGGGTTCACCATCTAATCCCACCATGGAACGTAGTGCTAAGTTAAGGTCGATGTCGACCGTGACTCGGGCAAACTTGCCTCTGAATGCGTTTTGTATGTTGTTGTAAATCTTCAAGGTTCGTCCCACTAAATTTCCTAGGGCTGTGTGGATGGACGGGTGATAGCGGGCTACGAAGAGCCCAAGGAATCTGATCCATGCGACAGCATGGGTGACTTTGTCGGAGGTCGGACGGAACTCCCAGTATCAGGGTTGAATCGGCAGCGCCTGATCTGTGATGATCCATTGGCGGTAGGTTAGAGTCCGAAGGTAGTCATCCTCCTCTATAAACTTGATGAGATAGAAATCGTTTTCTACATCAAGAAGTTTCATGGGTCCTTTGGGTCGCCAGAGTGTAAGCAATTGGATTTGAGTAAGTTGAATTCGATTCGGTGACCAAGTAATTTTATCACCATGGTTTTCTCCCAAGCTTGATCTAATTTTCCTTTTAACGTGTTAAAAAGCTCAATCCCTAGACCAAATTCGCCTTGTGTAATGGCGATGTCACCTTCAGTGATTTTAATAAGTTCCTCTGCTGGCCATTCCATCTCCTTCACACCTGATCCTGTGTCGGATGGTCCAGACACTACGGTGCTATAACTTGGTGGCGAACCCTGGCCAAGAGGGGTAGTAGGAGGGGGGGTCTTCTTCTTGCTCCTGTATATGAACCTTCTTGGCGGCATGTGCAGCGTGTCCAGTAGAGTTGTGAACTTCGTTCATGGTAGCAGCGAGCAATTAGATAAACCAAGTATTTTTAAAGTAATGCTTTTCCTGTTTTCTGGACAGGAGTTGTTGCGGTCAACATTATATTTGTTTTGGGATGAATGACGTCACCCCAGGACAAACGTGCGTAACCAATATTAAAAAGGAAGAAATTTGACAAATCGAAAATTGCGTTCTGTAATCGGATACACCATGCTGTAGTGTTGTCCCCGTTGACTTTTTTCCTTTTTGAGTTAAAGCAAACATAAAATGTGAAACTATATAGATGTGTGGTGCTGTATGTATATGCCACGTTAAAATAAGATACTTCAACTTTCAAACTTCTATATCCATATCTCTTTAAGTCAGTTTTGAATGATTTCGACTCTCTTTCATTTTGTAATTTTGTTAAACCAAACAAGTTAAGGCTCCAGATAATAAAGCTAACAAAATTGTTTAGATTGCCAGATCAATAACACTACTAACATGATAGAGATAACTGAAAATTTATGAACATAAAATTATAATGTAGAAAAACCTTCAATGTAAAAGTAATAAGCTAGAAGATATTTTGACAATAAAATTGACTAGATCTAATAGAATGATGCAAACGATAAAAATTTTAAGATCTCTTCCTCAAAAACACCTCTCAACACAACAACAACTGAGACAACAAAAACGACCATCAAATTTCAGATTACATAGTGCATCACAAGGGAGTTTTAAGCTATGAAGGTATGAAAAAACCTACCTGGACTAGGACAGAAGAAAAAATAAAATGCGAAAACTCTTTAGTCCTTATCATTTTTACCTTGGAATGAAAATATACCAATGTTAAGCGCAAGGTAAAGTTTGGATAATTCTACTAAAAACAAAAGACTAACTGAGTGATTTAAACAATTTTTTAACAGAGTTGACGGCTTGATTAGGTCAGATGTTGGGATTGTAACGTTTTGTACCCTCCTGAAAAGAGAAAAGATGGTGGAGTTTTGTGAATGGAACCAACAAAGTAGGTTCTAAGTCCCCTCCACTTTACATGGTTCGCCTGCCCCCCCCCCTTGCCTTCTCGATATTGGCAAATTTTATGTCTGCAACCAGGCCAATGGTCATTCACCTTACGTAAACCTTTTTTTTTATCTGTATGGCTAAAATTGAGAACCAGACATGAACACTAGACCTTTTCCCTTCTTTGCGTGTACAAACGTAAAGCAACTCAAAACGATCCCATGGATATATTACCAAATAAGGTTTAAATAATGTAGACTATGGTGGACATACATTTATTTTTGAATTATTACACAATTGATCATTTGCTCTTTCTATTACCTTGATTACTCTCAAGTCTTGAATCTATTTGTTAGTACGTAATAAAGATTCTTAATAAAATTGATATGCCATATTACAAAATGGTGCTCTTTCGTCTAAACACTTGATGCATGTATTTAAGATCCAAATCATAATATAAACGCAGAATGTACTTGTAGCTTCTTTGAGTCTTTTCATGTCAGGAAAGAATTGGTAGACGTAACAGGTGTATTTTTAAAAAAAGAAAAATAAAATGATTAAGATGAATACAAAATATTTAACGTGGTTCATCCTTAATTTTGAGTTACGTCTACGGATAAAAATTTAAAATAATTCTTCTACTATTATAAATAATAGATATACAGAGATAAAATTAAAATAGTAGCTTACAAAGTATTTTTTAATTTAAAAATACTAACATCACTATTTTATCACTCATCGACTCTTTATCATAGTTTTGCTTCGCTATGATTTTCTTCAATTTTTTTTTTGTATGTTTTGATGTGAAAAAGGGAGTCATTGCATTCTTTTATTTTTTTCAGCATTCTTTTATTTTTTTCAACTAATGGGACACCGAAGTGAGAAAACTTGATGTCACTTAATGTGAGAGGTACCCATGTTCTACATAAATATTTTACTTTGCTCAACTAAACTAGCCCCACCCCAAAAAAATGAATTGGTTCGAGTCCTTCATTCTCATCTTCCACTTGCACCGAACGTACACGCCAAGAACAATTGGACATCCTTCCCATACGATACGTCTGGCTCCACATAATTGCAAGCGCTATCGATACGAGGGATTAAAGTAGCTTGTGTTGTTAATCGTTTCCACTGAGATCATGTGTATCTTGATAGTGTTTCAAATTGATAAATGATGGATTAGAAAATTTGAGCGAAAGGAATTTATAGTGACAGGCAAATCCTAATCAAATCCCACTTCTGTTATTAATTTATATTTTAAATTTAATAAAAGTATCTTCCTTCCTTTTGATAGGTTAACAGACTAATTAATTCTTTTTATTTGTTTTACTTTTTTATTCTATTGGGCAATAACCTATTCTACCAGCGTCTTTGCATATCATAGCTTGTTTGTTGAACTAAGTATTTCAGTTACCTACGTTAACATATCCAGATTATAGTTATCATATTTGATGGAATCCAAGTAATTAACACATCGAATAATTGATCATCTTAAAATTAAACTTTAAATCATCTCTTTTGTATTGATGCTGGGAAGTTGATTAATTTACTAGTGTTTAAATAAATAGAAGACTTAGAATTTTGTTGAAGTGGGACTGTCACAACCTTGATATATACTTCCTTAGGCTTATTCCAGCAAATGGTACATAAAGGGAGGTTAATAATGACCATGATTAATTTATGGTTGCTTTCCCATTGTCCAAGCAGCCTTTTAGCTTCTCTATTGCCATTCAGAATTCTTTTCAAAGTAAACAAAACATGAACAATAGGTGCCAACCGCCTAATCATGTTAATTGTGGACACATAACCGTAATACAGAAAAGAAGGTGGTGGATAAGGCACTTGAATATACAGACTTTAGAGGCATAAGGTTTGTCAGTTGTTACTAATTTCAATTATATCAAATGAAAGACTATAGTTATAGGAGTATACATGAAAAAGGAACAGGGGCCACCTACAGATCAAGAGTTTAGTGGGATATTAATGTTGGAATCTACAGTCACAACGCAAACATAATTGTAAAGAAAAAAGGGTTATAGCATTGAGCAGATGTTCCCTACATGGATGTAACCTTACTGTTGCTTTTGAATTAATTGTTCTATTGATTAGTTTTCTTTTTAACTCATATAAAAATCTCTTAATCATCGTCTTATTGGAAAATCATGAAAATAGCCATGAACATTCTTGTAAAGTATTGACCGAGGTGTACATGGTGAGTGATGCGAACTCAAGATCTGACATATGGTATTGAACTTTGCTACTGCAATGGAAGGTCCCTTTTATGCATCAGGTATCACACGGTCAGTTATACATATAAAACGCCAAAGCTTTTCAAGAATTTTAAGTTATGTCTATTATTTAGATCTTATTTCTTTTACCAAAAAAGGAAGTTTCGCTTGCATTTACTGTAATTAAAGTAATCCTATTTCTTCTAAATCAGTTTAGCTTGTCAGTCACAAATTCTCTAGTGAATGATAGCCTTAACCAACGTTATGGAAATCTGGTACTTCATCTTTGTTATGATAAATATCCAGAGGTTGACGCTTGCCACCCTGAGCAGTTGGATAATTGACATTAATTTCGCAAGCACAGTACATGTTTATATTATTGGCCTGTTCTTTGTAATTAAAGGCGATTAATCATTGCAGAGAAATATGGACCTGATTGGACCATTTGTTCTCATCCCCTGCACTTCTACTTAAAGCAAACAGTTGGATGTTGTCACCGGTCCTTGTTGCTTTGCTTCCCTTACACAAGAAGATACAAATGATTGGTGGATATTCTATTGGTTGGGAAATGAGAACTTAGCAGTAGCCAGAGTTATACCTAAGCCAACTAACATTATTTCTGGACCTTAGACACGCATACAGTTGCTGCAATCAGGAACAGTTTGGAAGCATTTATGACTAGTTATGTTAGCTGTTTCAGCTTCTTACAAAAATTTAATGGGTCGGGGAAGGTGGTGTACCAAAGCAACACGTAAACGAACGATAGGATACGCTCATTGGAATAAAAAAAGCATCAACTTTTTTGGTACGTACCAAAATAGTGAGCTAAAGCTTGCCAAGAAAGTGACCTATCTTTTAGACATTCTAACTATTGACCATTCTCTTTGCTTTGCTCGATTCTATATCTTGCTTGCTTGCATATGACATCTTTGCTCGATTCCATAACTTGCTAACTTGTATATGGTATCTACAGAGAAAATTCATCTGGACAGTATTTCAAGTGGAGTATGTTTTAAGTTGGGATTTCTAGAGTTGGTACTATAAGGGGTTTCTAGAGTTGGTACTGTAAGTAACCTGGATTACCTAAGCAAAACAAAGATTAAGAGTGACCAAGGAAAAAGAAATAGGAGGTAACTTATTGTCCGAAACTATAATTAATTTTGTATTCTGCATCGCATTTTTAAATATTCAATAAATCATTTCCAAATTCAAATTATACATTGTAGAAAATGTTGAAATATTAAAATATAAGTTTAATTTTTTTTATTTACACCAATGAAAAATATATATTTAATTTACATTGTGCCTTCATTATATAAATTCATTTATTTAAAATAATTGAAATTATGTTAAGACTTTGTAAGTGAATCTATTCAAAATAAATTTTAATAAGGGTTATACATTATTTTAACGCATATTAAAAATGATCAAAATTTATTTTGTATCTTGATTTATTAAAGGATATTTAATTAGTACAATGAAATGTATAATTTTATATTTTGTATCTCGATTTCATAATTTAATTTATTCAAAACTATTTATATCATTTTGATCTTCTACAACTACTTGAAAATCATATATCAAATCTTAGTTAAAATATTTCTTTTTTATATATAAATGTACATATATTGTCTATATGTATACATTCTAGTCTATGAATTTTTATATCTTTTAATGTCTATTAAATATGCACGTACGAATTAATTTTGCATGATGCCTTATTTACGCATTATTATTTAATGTATAATTTTAATATTATCTTATGGAGTGCTATTTAATGTACATAAATTATAACCTAGTTGAAATACGTTAATAATAAAATAATATATAAATTAAATAATACATTAATTTGTCATAATAATATTTAGAATCACTTCACGTAAAAACTATAATACAATATTATAAAATAATATTTGATACTCACAAATTCAAATGATGAAGTATATCAAATGTAATATATATTTTAAGAATTAGAAATTTTCATTATTTTAATTCTTAATAAGTGAAAATTTTAAAATGGTTGACGGATATTATGAAAACATTTTCATATTTATTCATTTATTTCACATTAATATATATGTATTAATTTTACAAATATTTTATATTTTCCCAATGGAAATTCCTCATTCTTTGATGGTCTTTTTTTGTAAAAAAAAAATTCATTTTCTTAAAACTTTAACATTAAATTAATATATGAAAACCCTAACTCTAGCTTAATTTAATAATAATTACATTTTGATTATTAAGAGAATCATATACTCGAAAATAATAAGTAAAAAAATTGATTGGTAACATTTTGTATAGCCTTATAAAAGACTTTCATATTTCCTCTTCTTTAATACGAGATTTGACAATCACCTCTAGTTTAAGATATCACAATCTTCCCTCTTTGAAACTATGATAATGTGATCATCAAACCTTTTTTGGACAATTTTGCCCTTTCTCATTATGTTGAACAATTATTAATTGTATTTTTCAGCTTTTTAATAACTTGTTAGTTAAGTTATGTAATTTGATATGGATAAAAATAATAAAGTGTCTCAATAAATGATCTAAATCAATTGGTCAAAGTGCAAGAGAAAAATAGATTTCGATTAGTGTGAACCAGACCCATATTGAGCTTGTGATGGGGAAACCCGATATGGAAGTTATATATATATAGGTTAAGGTTTCCTGTAGTTGTTCATATCATTTGAAAGCATACAAATCCTCTGACCTGTTAAGAGTTCTTATGTATTGAGAAAATTGTAG
>JANJEY010000005.1:55367791-55383305 GCA_024703695.1 Erythroxylum cataractarum
GGGAAGTCTCAGCTGCGTCAGAGGATCGACGCTCCACTTGAGCCTCTATAAGAATCAGAACATTCGAATATTACTAATTATATCAATTTAAATAATCAGAAATGCTTATGTCTCAAATGAATGCTGTACTATGCACGTTATGACATTTTCGACCACAATCCTGAATTATCTCAATTCCGCTCTTTTACTTTAATTCATAACGATTTCTAATACCATAATTCAATTGGCTAAATTCTGCATCCTCCAAAGTCAAATTCTAATACAGAGAAATTATCGTTAAATCAGAATCAATTTCACTATTCAATTCTCATCCGATTTCGAGAACCACCGAATTAAATCCCGAATTCATAATCTCTGAATTGAGGTCAATCCATATCTAACTGATTCATAACTTCCTAATTCCTTAATTCAAAAACCTCAAAAGGAAAAAAATCAATTTTCAGCAATTAAACTCCCTCGTCGCGACGTCTGGTCCTTCGCTGCGGCGAACAATTCCTTTGTCGCCGTGGCGTAAGTGTTGTGCACGTCGCGATGTGGGCCAATCCTGCTCGCCGCGGCGTGCTGCGTTTCCTCGCTAGCCGCGGCGTGTTCTTCGCGCGCCGCGGCGTGCGATCGCAGATTCGCTAGAAAATCCAGAAATTTCCCAGATTTTTTGATATAATCTATCCAAATTCATTCCAAACACTCCAAAATAATATTATACACTTAACACAACTTATTTCTAATCTCAAATCCACCCAATGAACATTATTCCATAAACACCCAGATCAAAATCCACATTTGCCCTAAAACCTATATCATCTAAAAATTTCTAACTTCCTAAACAATTAATCACTTAATTTCATGCCTTAATCAACTATAGAAAACATGAATAAGCAATAACTTACTTGATTCAGGCTTAAACCCTTGGAGAACACCAAGAAAAAAACTCAAACTCCCACTCTCATGCACATCCATGGTTTCCTCCAAATCCACCCATAACCATTCTCTTCCAACTCCAAGCCAAAGGGATGATTAATCAAGGGTAAGGAAGGATTAACTTGCAAGAAGAAAGCAAGAAACAACTCCAAGATGAAATCCACGCAAGGAAGAAGGAGAACAAAGCAATTTTCTCAAGGGAAGAAGAAAGCATCGTGGATCAAAGTTTTCAAAGAGAAAGGTTTAAATACTAAGACTTGATAAGGCTTGTTTGGCAATTTCAATTGCCACAAGTCCAATCCGAACCACCTCTATCCAATTTCAAATTCTAATTTCTCCCGAATTCTAATAGTTCATTTCGTCAAGTCAAAAATCAAATTACCTCATAACAATTGTCAATCAAATTCGGAACCGGAATCATAATTAATCAGTCACTAAGCCATCTTTCCGGTCTGGGCCTAATACTCCAAAAAATCCAGAAAATTCATATAAATCCTCAAAATTAGAAAACATCTAATCACATACTCCAAATTTCAATTCTCAATTCCTAAATTCAATTTGACTCTCCAATTCACATATCAAAACACAATTGATCCTTAATCACAAATTCTCCAATTATTCACAATCAAGTCAGAAATCTGTCATACATGCATGTACATACATATACTTATGCAATGCCTAACATTTATCAAATATGCAGAGGCTATGAATACACATGTAGAATACGTATACAAAATACGTATGAGAGGAACTGTACACATCCTATCGGTGATGGGATGTTACATGCTTGACATACCGACAGGTTGGCTTCAGCCCGCCCATGGGCTAGGGGGCATTTTTGGCTTGCCCGAAAAAACTTTTTGTCGAGCTGCATCGAGCCATCAACGACGTAGGCCTAGCCTGGCCTTTTGACACCCCTAGAGGAAAGTACTTAGAAAAGCCTATAGTAAAAAATAATGTCTAGGTGATGAATCACCAAGATATTAAATATTAACCCTTTATCATGCATTTACATTATTAATTATTGGAATGTAAAAATTTCTCTCTTATGTTAATATTTTCTCAAGGTTATTAACAAATAATCAACCTAGACATTAAATATTAACTCTTTATCATGCAATTACATTATTGATTATTGGAATGTAAAAATTTATATCTTATGTTAATATCTTCTTAAGACTATTAACAGCTAATCCATTAGTTGATTAACAAAACTCTTTTTATTTAAAATACCTGGGATAGCATTATCGATTTGTGAGTTCTGCTATTAGGTTTGACCATAATCCAAAGGATTTATGTCAGTGTATTTATAGGTTTGCATGCAAATCCTTCCAATTATAGTAGATTTATTCATATAAGAGGATTCTCAATCTCAATCATATGAAACCAAATCACGCATTAATATTTTGGATATATTAGAGCAAGAATAAAACATATAATTGACTCGCAATAAATAAATGAATGTTATTGTATTAGATAAAAGATCAAAACAATTGTTATCACAAACTAAGTTTCATCACACCTAAACAATAAATACGTTTAGTTACTACTCATAAAAAACAAAACTAAAGATAATTATGCAGAAATACTAATAGAAAATAAAGACATCATAATTTTAAATCTCCTTTTTTCTTCTGTTGGATCTCACAAATTTGGATTTGTTATTATTATCTAATTGATTTCTTGACATATTCTTCGTGTTTTCCTTGTCCTCTGATTAGAAGTCTCGCCTTTCTAGGAATCTCATGACTTAAGATCTATTAAAAACTTTGCGCTCCCTTGTTTGCCTCGACTCATTTCCTTTTATAGTAAAAACTAGGATTTCGGTACATATACAGCCGATTACATGTCTACGTAGGTGACCATATAGCTCCAAAAACACCTAAAATAATGGCTTTACATGTTCATAGAGACTTACACAGGCACATACATGGTCATGTAAGTCCAAGTTGCTTCAAATCTTTGTTTTATACCATGAATTCATATAAATTCTTCTCCTTTGGTTCAAGAAATCAATTATCACCTATAAATGCACTTGGAGAAAATTAAATACGAAATAAAAAACAAAACTATGAAATAACAAGAAAACATGTTAAATATGGTGTATAATTATAGTCAAATAAGTATCTATCAAATATCCTCACACTTAATCTTTTACTTGTCCTCAAGCAAATCATAATCTAAAATATCAACTTTACAAACATCCATCCTTTATTAATATCAACTTGTCCATCCATACTTTAAATCATCATATTATATTGATGCAATTACAAATAGATTCAAGTTATCCTAAAACTAACTTAACAAGTCAATATCATTAGTAATCAAATCAATAATCTTTTTGAAATCAAAAGAAAAAAAAATTACTCCCTTACCAAGGTTTCACTCAATGCACTCAAGTGTCTATGGTGAAAAGTATCAAACTCTAGAATCATCATATAGTAGAACTCTTAACCATAAGCTTGCAACATTATCATATCTCTACTACTTATACGTAAACTAAAAACAATGGTCTTAATACGGTAAGGTATGATTGGGATGATAGAACTGTGATAAATTTGAAAATTTTACAAAGAAAACATTACAAAAAACTTATTACTTCACAATATATAGGTCCTTGCATTATAAATCCATCAGTACCATACATTTTTCCTATGCTCGCAACATACTTCTTTTTTCAATCAATATAATTGAGCATTCATCTTTTAAAAAAATTAAAGAAATATTGGACCTTTCAAAATTTTAAGTTTCAAACAATCAATTAATGTATATAACCTTCAAGATTCAAATTAATAAAAAGGCTTCAAGAAAAATAAGATAAAGGGACAAAATATGGTAGGGTAATTATAAAAGAAATAGGCTTAAACAATTGTCGAATCTAAGTGTCTTTATCATTTTAGTGCTTCTAATTTAACAAATGTGATCTCAATATGCATAATAAAAGCAAGTTTTAGAATTATTCAACTATGCATGATAACATACATGAAAGAATAAAAGAGCTTAAAATTTAATGTAATCACTCCTAGGCTAAAAAACTCATGAAATTCTTTTTGGTCTTGTTTGTGTAAATAATATGCAATTTTCATTCAAAAATGACTATCTCAATGACTATTAAAAATATAACTTATAAAAGTTATTTTCTTCTAACTATTTTCCTTTTATATACTAATTCAAATCAATATCAAAAATGAGATAAAGTATTTATGGAAAAATTTCAACTAATTCAAGATATTAGTTATTAAAATTTGATATTAAAGATTGTAATAAGCTTAAAAAAATTATAATCCCCTTCCTACACTTAAAACCATACACTTTCCTCAATGTATACAATATAACCATTTTTAAATAAAAGTGAGAAAGTGGAGTTGGTTACTTTCCTAAGCAATAAGAATTACATATTCTGATTTCGATAAGGGATCCATCCAATACTAGATACTATCATCCTTGCAAGATATAAATAAAAATGAATAAAAAGATAAAAAACAAAAATAAAAATAAAGAACATGAAAATAAAATAATATGAAATAAAGTCCTATGCGAATATAAAAAATGGAAACAAAATGAAATAAAATGAAATATATCCTAATTCATAGGTTGCCTCATATAAAACGTTTGTTTAATGTTGTTAACTCAATGTATCCTTTATATTTACCATTAACCTAGGTCTATAATCAGTGGCTTACTTTCACTCGTTTCTACACATAAGGGTTTTGTAGCCTGGGAATAAGCCACAAGTTATAAGATGATCATAAGGATATAATGTATTAAATTAGCAAATCCAATCAATTGCATTAATTCCCTTTTCAATGAAAATTTGTTAAAAAAATTTAGTTGACACAAACAATTTGTATTATAGAAAGTGGGAACCATCGGTAATCAAGGTAATTACCAATCATTCAATAGTAGTTCCCTTAATTAGCTCCTCCTCTTGTTCCTCCCTAACCAACTTGGTCCACACTTCTGCTTCCTTTTCCTTGAAAAAGACTTCTTCCTCTTCTTTTTGCTTCAATTCTCTTTCGCCACTTTTCTACTTCCTCTTCTTAAACAATGGCTTCCTTTTCTTCATCTTTTTCTTCTACTTCCTTTATCATTTGTTTGTCGTTATATTCCAAAGTAGTAACCACCTTCTCATCTTTTTAAATTGCAATGTCATTCTTAAAGTTGACCTTTGTCTCTTCTTCACTTTAGGGTGTTAATAGGCTCAAATAATTTGTTATATTATGCTCAATGTATTCTAGTGAAGAAAATCTCTCTTAGAATTCATTTTGGCTAACTACACTCTTGGCAACGCATTCCATTATTCTATATGTCAGTAGCTCTTCTTACTGCTGTTGTTGTAAATATTCAATTGAAGCATAATCATTCCATCCATAAGCATAAGGGTTGGTCCACTCTAAATTATAAGTATTCTTCTATAGTACACTCTGAGGCCAATTTTACATGCTTGGTTGCTCCTACATATAATTTGGTTTTTGACATTCTTGACTATAATGGTTACCCCTTTAAATGTCACAATAAAATATGGAATTTGATTGAGCTTTTGAAAAGATGTCAGTAAACCTTTCTTTCAAAAATTTTGATATTGCCATAGGGGATGGCATATTGTAACTCCCATATGAATATTATCCGCTCCATCCTTATGTTGTGAATTGTGGCTATTGCAATGAAACTTAAATCCTAACAATAAACCTAAGCTCAAAGTCAAAGTTAAAAAGTTCAAAAGATAATTAAATAAGTCAAAAATAAAATAAAACACAATAGGATAAAATAAAATAAAATAAATACAAATGATAATGGTTGGATTTATAAGAGCTAGGTTTTCCTAATATTACAGTTCCTAAAAATGATGCCAAAAACTTGATTTACCCAAATTAGGTCAATATTTAAATTTACTGTTGGTGCACGATGTAGTTGTAGTTATGATAGGCAAATACAAGTCGATCCCACAAAGACTGTAATTATTAGTAGTTATCTTTTTTTCTATTATCTAACATAAGGATCAAATTTTGGATTTTAATTAAAAATTAAACTAACAAATAAGCTCATATTAAACAATACTAAACGTAAGACAGAGGAAAGTATTTAGAAAATTCTATATCAAATAATATTATCTAAGTAATGAATCCCCCTAATAATCATTAAATATTAACCCTTTTATCATGAAATTATATTATTGATTATTATGCTGTAGAAATTCCTATCTTATTTTATTATTTTTCTCAAGAATATTAATAAATAATCCATTAGTTTATTAATAGAACTCTTTCTAGTTAAAACTGTTAAGATTGCATCATCGATTTTTGAGTTCTGCTATCAAGTTTAACCCTAATCTAGAGGATTTATGTTGGCCTATTTCTAAGTTTGCATGCAACTCATTTCAATTATGATAGATTTATTCACACAATAAAATTTCTCAATCTCAATCATATGACATTAAATTAGGCACTAATATTTCAAAAATATTAGAATAAGAATAAAACACATAACTGAATCATAATAAATCAATCAATATAATTGCATTAGATAAAAGATCAAATCATATTATTATCACAAACTAAGGTTCATCATATCTAGACAGTAAACAAATACATTTACTACTCATAGAAAACAAAACCCAGGATAAATATGTAGAAAAACTAATAGAAAATGAAGATATCATAATTCTAAATCTCCCTTTTTATTCCATTGGATCTTCTTGCAAAACTATATTTGATGTTATTATCTAATGGATATTTTGATGTATCCTTTATGTTTTCCTCATCTTTTGATAAGAATTGTGGCCTCTTTACATGTCTCGTGACCCAAAATCTATTAAAAACTTAGTTCTCCCTTGTTTGCCTATACCCATGTACTTTTATAGTAAAAACTTATGAGACATACACGGTCACTTATATAGCCATGTAGGTAACCTTATAGCTCCAAAAACACCTATAATCTTGAATTTACACATTCATAGAGACTTACATATTGTGAAATAACAAACAAAACATGTTAAATATAGGTTTACAATTATAGTTAAATAAGAATATATCAAAAAACAATAATATATGGAATTCAACAACATAAAAGTTATATAAACAATTCATGAATAAACCCTAAAATAGATTTAAAAATCTATATTCATGTTTAAAACATAACTATTCATATTTAGCATACAAGGTAATGAAATAAAATAATAAAAGAATGAAATTAGCTTTAATCCTTGATGTGGAAAATCTGGAAAGCTGGAGTTGATCTTGATGTTCCATTTTTTGATCTTCTTCCTTATGATGTGCAACATTTTTTTTATTTTTCTCTTCCTTTCCTTCTTCCTTATCATGTGCAACATATTTTTTATTTTTTCTCTTCCTTTCCAAGTTTCTTTCACGACTATAATTGCTTCCTCCTAAATCTAATTGCTTCCCTCTTGATGTAGCCTTTATAATATCTTTCTATAGTTAAAAAAAACTATATTTTTTGTGATACACATTGTCACTACACAACTATGTATCTTAAAAACACCTCAATTGGTGAATTTACATGGATGCAAAAGCTTATGTCAAAATACACAGACATGTAACTTCACAAGAGCAAAAACTATATCTTCAAAGCTTCACATGTTTACAGTGACTTACACAATCACTATACATAACTATATATCTCTAATATTGCTTTAATTCTTCCATTTTATGTCATGATTTAACCTAAATACTTCTCTTGGTCTATGGAGGTAATTATCACCTTAAAACACACTAGAAGTAAAGGAAGTACTAAAAATACTATAAAACACTTAAATAACAAGCAAAACACACTAAATGTGGGTATGTAAATGTAATCAAATAATCATTTATTAGTTCTCACCTAATCAAGATTATCGATAACACCCAATTTTTGGATTTGGCCTTATATTTTCCTATCGGTAATTATTACTAGTAGTCTTACTTGAAGATGCATCAGTCAACGTCATATATGCTAAATAGACTTCTCTTTTAGTATGATTTTTTAGAGTATTATTCTTATGTTTTGGTTATTTTTATAAGCTTTGGCTTATTTAAGGAAAATGAGTGAATTTGGATAAGAATTGAGTCAATTTGGAGTAAATTTAAAAGATATGAAGAAAGACTCAGAACATGATAGTAATATAGCATTGTGTTACTTTTCATGTTCCACCTTACCCATTATATTTCTCGAGGGGATTTTTAATCCAGGGAACATAACACCAACATGCTACCATTATGTTCCTCTAGGTATAACCAATATGCCTCCATGTTCTGTCCATGTCTACTAATACAGTGGTAACATAACCCTGTATTCATCCCTATATTGACAGTGATTATATAATTAAGATTTTGAGAATACGAGATAAAACAACGTGAAGCCTATAAGGTCTTATTTTGGGGCATAAAATTTAGGGTCAATTTATAAGATTAGAAAGGATAGCAACTTTTTCTATACACACTAGTTTTTTGGCAAAAGAAATCAATTATAAGTTATCCTCCTAGGTTAGGGTAACATATCCTAAGAATTCGCGAATTAGGTTAAAGCATTCTTATGTTATATTAATTGGAAAGAGATGTTAGTTAATTCGATGTAATAATAGGGATTGTGTTGCTTAATAGAGTTGTATAATTATAACTTAAAAATTAATACCATTTAAGGAACTAGAGTCATTAATTAAATTAGAGTAAATTCAAAACATAGCAATGTCCTAAAGAATATCTTACTTGAATATACTTCAGTCATAAATTGTTTTATACTTGATCAACATTTTAATTTGATATTTTAGAATTATTCATTTGTATCATTTTAGTCACTCATATTTAATAGTCTAAATCAATTGTCCCAAACATTTCTTACTAAGTACTTACCTCTAAGCAAAACTTCTTATATTAGAATCAGATTAAAACTTTTTTCTTTAAAAAGAATTGAATCACTTTACAAAGCTTGCAAGAGGTATAAAGAAATATTAAGGTTATGCTCTCATTATGAGCTTCAGAAGTGGCTTTAGACATTTTATAATGTGATGACCTATAATACTACGATTTTAGTGGGTGTTACTAGCAGTGGTGCTCTTCCTTTATCCCATACATTTGATCATATGACTACAAGTTTTGAGTTGACATTTAATGTTTCATATGAATTATATAGATCTTTAAGATAATTGGCTATTGCTTGTCAACTGGGGAATCCATTTTCTAAGATTCTTTTACTAACAAATTTAAACGTGTTAATAACCTCATCTAGAAAAATGATCCTTTTTCTAGTTCTTTCATAAGAATCAATCTAAACACACATTTCTAGTTCATGTCATCTAGGCTATCCCAATTTATTTCATGTCAATAAGAAACTCAACATCAATCAATTAAAAATAAGATAAAAGAAATTATTCTTATGGATCTTGAAATCTTGATGTTCTTCACTTAAATCTTAATAACGAACCCCTTTTTCTTCCAAATTTGTTCCTTTCTTATCTTAAGATTCTATAATTTATCTCTTTAATGATGTGTTTATATCTAATGCCAAAAGATGACTTTTATTCTCACAAAACATTTAAAGTGTCTCAACTAATATAGATTTAACTAAGATTTATGTTGATCCCATATTCTCAATAGCTCTAGAAAACCTTTTTTTTACATAGAAATAACTGCTAACATAGATCCAACGTGAACCTATATTAAACTTGTGTTCCAAGCACCTTTAAACTTCCACAATGGACATAGGTCAGTCTTGTGTAACATGGATCTATTTTCTTATGCATGAATTCTGTATTATACTAACTTATAACATACTACTCCATTTTGACTTAAATTAGCCCAAATTTGTTCCATTTTCATTACAAATCTCAAATAAGGCATGAAAACAAAATAGAAACCAAATAGAGCTCCAAACCATTGAAATTATCAAAATATAAGCAAAATGCTTCAAAGTCATGCTAAAAACGAAATCTATTTAGCACTTATTAGGATAGCTGTAAGTTGTTCAACAATTTTTATTTTTTAAATGTCCATCAAGTGTTTTATAAACACACAAAGTGTTTGATAAAATTTTATTGGGAAATTAGTTTGAGAATAGGGTTACAAATATAATTGAATTAAGGGCCAATATCTAGTCTTAATTTTACCCATATGAAAAGTGGTATCAAAGTAAGGAACAAAATAAATTTTTTATGAAAAATGGTGGGAGTAAACATAGAATATGTGAGAAAAAGTTTAACATTGTTAGAGAAATTTTATGGGCTAATTTTAGAAGTTGGATGTTTTATGACTATTCAATTGGAAAGGATAAATGAGGCATTGGATAACATCTAAAAGGGCTAGATGATTATGCCAGGGAAGTTAATAAGTGTGTTGAGATGAAGGAGGACGCATTGGCACTCCTTTTAACAAATATTTTAAAAAATAATGGTGCAAATTGGATAAAAATTCCAAATTTGATGTATTTTGATGATGTCCCATATGTCAAGACACTTAAGAACCTTTTTCAATGATATGCAATAACATTTTAATATTGAAAAAATTGTAGAAACACTAACCTCATATTGATTAGTATGTACTTAGTTGGCGATACCAAGTTATGATGATATGATCAGGCGGATAATCACATAAATGATGGTTATCTTTAAAGAGCAATTTTTTCATGTTAAAGCTCCTGAATAGTAAAAGAAACCTTATAAATTTTGTTACTTGACAAAAAATTTGTAATTATTTTAGGACATTCAGTTCACTCATACTAGACATAAAAACATTTTAGAGGTAAATATGCTCATCAATTTTTTGTTTGGGCTTCAATTTTAGGTACAAATTAAGCTATAAAGGTAAAGTGTCCAAGTCCTGCTTAACTCGATTACAATGATTGATAGATTAATGGACTTAGGACCAAGAGAAAAAAAATAAAAAAAATTTCTAATGGCAATATGAATGGTAAGTCAAGGAAAAGTATGTTAAACTACTAGAGAAAGGTAAAAATGGATAAGCTCCTTAAAATTTTGTTCTTTAGAATGATACTTGTTTCATATGCAGTGGACCAACCTGTACAACTGATTGCCCAAAGAAGACCAAATTAAATGCAATGTTTTTCTTAAAGGAAGATAATAGTGATTTTCCTAAAATCAATACATTGGTGGTGAATAAACCATCCAAAAGTGGCACTTATGGACCAATTAACAAATAGTCATGCATACTAGAATGTAAAGGAAGTTGTGGCCATTGAACATTGAAAAAAATTGTAGTAGTATTGTTCACATTTGTTTCGATGAATAAGAGATATTGAAAAATATGTAGTCCTAACTGTCTATTGTAGTAAAGTCTTCAATGAATTAAAGACGAATGGATTGATTTAGATGATTTGATCCATTTGTGGGAAACAAAATGTTATTAGCTAGCGAAATTCTTTTGGAAATAGGTGTTGGTTGGATAAACTAATTTGTAGCAATAATATGGATGGGAGTGCTCCATGTATTAGTTATTGCTCCAACATGTTTTTTTAATCTTTTTGCAAAGTGAAAAAGAATTTTTTAAGGAACTTTGAAAGTGAATTACAAGGCAAAATATGATGGATAGTTTCAAAAAATCTTCTACAGAAGAGAATGTTAAATTTTTTTTATTTAAGGAGGTTTATGAGACCCTTTTTTGACAATTTGGTTTTAAAAAAATTACTCAAGTATAATTGGGTGATGGTGGAATCTTTTAGTAAGAAAGTTATGTAAGATAGGTCACCTAGAATGTTGTAAGGAGTAAATATTTTACATTTTAGTGGAAACACAACACATAGTTGCTTAGTGGCATTTGAGCACTTTTTTTAGAAAATGAATTAAGTTAGATTTAAACTTCCTAGCAAAGAGCATTGAAATGAAAAGAGGGAAATAAAATTACTAAAATGCCTATATATAAAAATTAAATGGTTAAAATTATTATAAGAGACATCATAAAGGAAGTTCATAGCTTCACACTTGATTAAGATAACTAACCCCAAAAACTTGTACTATTATCTATAAGAGGTTGAAGGCAAGTTCTAGCAAGTTTGGGCTAATCATCGAACCTTAAATAAGCTTTTTAAGTGACAATAAGCTCCCTAATGTAATTGAGGATGGAGCTAAGAATAGTTAGAGCATCCTTTTCCACATATTGAAAGATTGTGCTTTTTTTTCTCCAAATGTCATATGCATCAAAGCTCAATCAAAGTTTAAAGATAGTTACATCATTTTTGTTATAGTAATTGACTCTTAAGGACCAACTTATCACTTGAGACTATATCTTTCCTAATAATGTAAAAATGTTCAAAATTTGATGTTAAATGATGTTTGTTTAAGTACATTAGAAGCATAAATGATCTAAGTTTTTAGGCATGATTTTTTACAATTTATATAAACCATTACCATTCATCTTCCAATTAATCTTATCCATGATTTTAATCCTTTTTTTAATTTTGAGAGCCAGTTAGAGGATGAAAGAATGTTTAGGAAAATTCCTATTGAACCAAGCCAATTTCCTTCAAGGGATAAAAAGATTAGGAGTTTTGAAAAGAGCTAGGTAAAAGCTTTTTGCAAATATTTTCAAGTTATGTCTTAACTAAATGGTTGATTTTTCTTTACTTGACTTTATGATTATATTTATGGACTAAATTTATAATTTTTAAGAAGCCCATATAGTCACAGTTCGTGATTATCACTTTAATTTTTGGCTTAGCTAGAATAGATGGTTGGAGATAGCTGAATTCATAAAGCAAATGGATAGGTCCAAGATTGTTCCAGTGAACCTACATATAGTGATAGGGCTACCCAAGTGTTTGAAAGGTGACTTTTGAAGTTTAAGGCGTAAAATATTGAACAAATACTATGCTATAACACTAAAGTTAGTAAAAATGTATAATTGGTTCTTAGAATTATCAGCTTTGAGACCTAAAAGATTTAAGAAGTCGTTGAGTGACTTCATGAGGATACGAGTAACAAGTTTGTCAACTTTACAAAGCAAGATTAGGTCATTAGCAAAAGACTAAGTTAAAAAGTTTCAAAGTCTTGTATTTATTGTGAAATTTGAAAAGCATACTTTAGCTAATATTGTGGGACATAAGTTGAGCTAAAACCTCAATGCATAAAGTAAAGATATAAGATAATAGAGAATCACTTTTTCTTTATTCAATGTATAAAGTGAAGATATAAGGTAATAGAGGATCTCTTTTTATTTATACCTTTGGTTCTCATAAAAACATATGTAGGCTCGCCATTAATAAGGATACTATAAACTAGAGTAAAGATGAACTAATTGATCTATTATGTGAACATTTTTCGAATTCAAAAGCTTGAAAAGATTTCACAATAAAATTCTAGCTTGTAAAATAAAAATTTTTATAAAAATTGATCTTTATAGAACATCTTGTGATTTATTTCTTACAATGATATGATTTAAAAAGCTTTAGAGCAATCAGAATATTATCTTTGATGCTTCTTCCAGGTATGAATAATGCACCTTGTGAGATATTAACTATGCATTTCAACATAATCTTTAATTTGGAAGCAAAGATCTTTGAAATGACCTTATAGATAGTGTTGCAATAAGTAATGAGTATGTAGTCTTAGAATCATGAGTGGCTGGGAATTTTAGGGAAAAGAAAAAAAAGTCTTGTTCATTTCATTAAACATTTTCCTTAAACAAAAAAATTCATTTTTTATCTTGATGACCTGATTTCTTAGCAAACCATAAGACTTTTGGTAGAAAAAAAGCATTGAATCCATCATGTTCATATACCTTATTGTTACTCCAAATCTCACCTTATCTGTATAGTGGACTAGGACAGTGATAATTATTTTAGATATTTATCTGGCATTTATTTTTTTATTTAGTTTTGTTAACTATGATGGTTAGTGCAACCACCATCCCTTTCAATTGTTGTTCAAGTTCAAAAATATCTTTAAAGTATTTAGAGTGTAAAGATAAGCTTATATAATTCAAATATGCTAAATGGGCAATGAAAAAACAAGATTATGTACATGAATCAAAGTCCTACTCTGTCAGTTATTTTTTTCTTGAAAAAGTAAAATTTTATAGTGTGGAGAAAGTATTCGATGAAAGTTCGTCTATAAATTATTCAACAAAATATCTTACTAAGTTTATTTATTCTTATAAATATGACATAATCAGTCAAAAGAACTATTATTATCCTTAACAAAGTCACAAAATAGGTGGTTTCCAGTTTTACCGCTTCTTTTGCTTGGCAAAACTAGGATGTTGATTTAAGTTGCTTATAAGAGGTCCACAGTTCCATGACTCCCTCACATTTGGATTTTCAGTAAAATATTTTTAACTTGATCAATTCTTCCCTAGTTAAGAGCAATTTTGATTTAAGAAACCAATTACATCAATGAAAAGAGTCAATCCATTATTCTTAACTTTTGAGTGTTGGCTATTAGGAATAACTTGGACATATATATGGTTTTCAATTTCTAGCTACTTTTCACACTTGAAATTTTGTAATCTATTATTTACTACTATATTTGGGTCTAGGACGTTGATGATATATGCTTGCCTTTATTGGTTAATAGTAGGGATTTGATAAAATTTGTTGGTAATATTTAATAGGTAGGAGAAATGGATTATAGTATCAAGCATTATTTGGTGGTGAAAGTGGTAGGTAGGACTGGATCGAGGGGACAAGTGACTCAAGTGAGAGTCAAGTTTCTTGATGATCAGAACTGTTTCATCATGAGGAATGTTAAGGGTCGTGTGAGGGAAGGAGACGTGCTCACATTGCTTGAATTCGAAAGAGAGGCTAGGAGGCTCCGGTGAAGAGAATGAACCTATGATCCTCAGTCATCCTTTTTGTGGTATTTACAATAGTATGTTGATTTTCTTTTGTTTTCTTTTTTTCTCAAGAATTTGAATAAATGATCTCTTGAAATCTTTCGATAAGATCATTTTTCTTGTTAAAACATAACATAATTATATTCTTTATCACATACAATATTCTGTATCCTCTTCTCTCTCCATCAGGCATGTACTACTCTCATAGTTTCTATTACAATATTCTGTTATGATCCTTTTGTACTAATGTACTGCATTCTACTCTATATATAATAAGAGAACTTGAGCACAGAATGCATGTCTCAGTATATTCATTCACCATTCTAGCTTTTCTATCTTGGTATTAGAGCTTCTTCTTCACCATGTCAGTTTTGTATACAACTTCTGATTCTACTGGGCCCTCTTCCTCAGCTCTAAAAACATATACTCTGTTTAGCTCCTCTATCCAAACCACTACGATTAAGCTAGATCATAGTTACTATTTAGTTTGGGAATCTGTGGTACTACCTCTGATTGAGGGTAACAAATTAGAATCTCATATTGATGGCACGGCTCGTATCCCACCTCGTCTCATCCTTGATGGTGTAGGGACCAAAGTGAATCCCAACTTTGAGGATTGGTACTCTATTAATCGTTTGCTTATGGGATGGTTGAGAAATACTGTTGGGCCCGAAATTTTTTTATTTTTTTATTTATTATTTATTTATTTATGGATTTGTTTAATTATTCGCTTACTTTATTTATTTTTTATTTTGCCTTAATTGATTTAATTATGTGTTTATATAGATATATTTTTATTGAGTCTTGGAATTAGCATGTGT
>JANJEY010000005.1:55412352-55424074 GCA_024703695.1 Erythroxylum cataractarum
TCCTTAGAAGTTTGTCCCTTTTAGTTCCATCTAATAGTGCTTTGTCTTTTACAATTTATTACAACAGTGTTCTAACACAATACTGTTTCAGATTTGTAACAAAAAGTTTCCTTGTTCACTCCTTTTTTCATCACACCAAACTAAATAATCATACAAAAGAGCGGGGGAAAGCTGGATTTGAGGGACGAAGTAATATTTCATTGCAACTAGGTCCAGGTCCACCTGGATTGACACATCATACAGATGCCTCTTCTCTATGATCTGATTGTTACATCTAGGAAAATCCACGAAAGCGTACATTTGGAGTATAGAATAATGGCACACCTATACCCTCTATACATGGCCACACATCAAAATCTTATGTACCAAACTACAAATGGAAATTAAGGATTCAATGCCAGCCATCAACTACTACACCAAAATGATGAGCCCATTACATATATCAAAACTATTCAGGTAAGACAGATCTATCCAAACCGCCCCGGCCCTAACATCAAAGAATTACAAATCTACAGAACAGCATGCTTTCACTGCAAAGACGACAAATACCCACTTCCGCACCGGATACAACTTCTTAAGTTCTGCTAATGCAACAAAACAAATCTGGTGAGATTTTCGGCCAATTTGTTCCCCTCCATCTAGTTGTAAATTTTCACTGGCTTCTCAAATGTGTGACGATTCTGCAAAATTAGGATAACAATGAAATCCCCCCCTCAAATGCATCTGAACGCAAGGCTCGTCTTTGATACATCATTAATACATCCATTCTGAAGCCACTCAACAATCGTATGGAAAATACTCTCTCGTTATTTCTAATCATACCTGGTGTGTGGCGTATGACCTTTTAGGAGCATTATCAGAGTGTTCTAAACCAAGATATTGCTCCCAAGCACCATATACATCCCTTCTCTGCACCAGAGTGAAATATGACAAGGTCAGAAAACTTTCCACATGAGGTAACAAAGTAATAGAGCCACAACATCTTTCTGGTGAATCCGTAGATTAAACATTTCCAGCAAAGACAACACGGTTACTCAGCAAATGTTGGACAAATAAATATAAATTGTAACACTTGTTAAAACATAGTTGAAAGCATTATGTTTTGACAATTGAGTACTAAAACTTCGAATTTGATGTGACAAAGATTGCAAATGGTAATGGCATAATATGGTACACAAATCTTTGACAAATAATACCAGGACTAACATTTTTAGTAAACTTGCATCCTTTATAAAGAATTTTAATACTCAAAATCAACATGTGAAGTTTTAGTATTGATTCTTAAAGAATTACAAGTTTTAAGACTTACTTTATGCTTATGATTTCTATTTCTTAAGGACCACAAGAAAGTTCAAATAACCCCATTTATTTGCTCCAAACTATTCTTTTGTAGGGTAATAAGCATAGAGAAAAAGCTCCTATCAACATTTTACGGTATGCAGCAAAGATAAGGCGGATATAACTGAAGGAAAAAGTGAAAAGAAACTATGACGCATGATACTCTTATCAAAATAAAAAAGGAAACATAATTACTCAAATCAAAATAGAAAAGAAAATCAATCTTGTAAAATTTTGCAACGTCAGGTACTCTGTGGGGACAACAAAAAAATTATCCCACGTAAACTTATTTCATCACACATGTAGAAACTCCACGTACCGTTAGTTTATCTAGTCAGTCCAGTTGAAGTCATCAATTGGATTTTCACAAAATTGATTTGCCATTTATCTATTTTGTGATCTCAGTGAAATCACTAGTTTGTTTTGTAATAACCAGACAATAAACACGCTACATGTATTCATGCATGCATGGTGAAAGAGCCTTGATTCACCTGAAATCGACTGGACACCACATCAGAGTCTTGAAGATATTCAGGGCGTCCCAACGAGAGGAAAGCAAATTTCCACTGGAATATTTCAAATTATACATTAAACAGAGATGATAAAAAGTGTGGATGCTTTTCTATAGAGATATTAACACAAATACCTTTGAGAACTCCTCATCAGGAACCTGCAATTTTTTCTGTACACGAGCTTTAACTTCAGCTAAGGTCTCACCCTCATGAATGACCAGGAAAAACGGTTCACCAAAATTCTGAACCTGCTGAGTGAGAAAATTAAGCAATTTACTACAAAAAGCATGAATATTTCAGTCAAATGACTGAAACCAGGCAGCATCAAAGAAAATGTCATCAAATGGCAAATAGAAACGAAACAATTAAACAAAAAGCAATATATCACCACCTGGTTTTGAGTTGTGTCTTTCATAAAATGATAAACATGTATCAAACGATCATGAGGGCCAAGATTTTTCTCCTCTTCCGGAACCTGAGACAAAAAGCATAACTGTAAGAATTCATGAATTGGACATAAAAGGCAAATTGTTTGATAAATTCATCACAAGAAACAAACCTTAACCCGTTAACATGGAGCATTGTATTTCACACTACACTTATTCAAACAGAGATAAAAAGATAAAGCCGGAGAACTTCACAGGATAAAACTAGAAACATGAACTAAATTTCAAAAACCTCTCCCCCCTTAATCAACGACATTTTCTGTCTACTTTGAAACTCAAGAGACAAATTCAGCAATATCTCCATTCACTTCATTCAATGGTTCTCATCAACCAAACATATCGGAAAAAAAAAATCCTCATTCAATTTAATATGGAATGCCAAATTAACCTGCAAAATATCAATTGCATAAACCATAATAAAAAGGGACATTCACGCAAACAATTTAGCAAAAAAGGTGCATTAATGCATGTCCAACATAGAGCTCAGAAAGAACACCAAGCTGGGAGTTGATCTAAGATCATAGAGGAGCTTACAAGGACATATTTGTAAGGATACTATCAAGTACCCAGCACCATTAATGCATGTAAAAGAATTGTGGCATCATTGAGAAAAACATACATTGTAAGTGTCAGTATCCAACTATCCACAGATTCAGATACCAAAGCATTTGCAAATATGTAGAAGTCAAATTAATGAAATAATAATGACCCAGAAACTGTCTAGCTACAAATGCACAGAAAGACCCTCACCTCCTCTGCTCGTAATGTCCAGTACTGATCATTGATATTCTCAATTTTTTCATTATGTGGGAAGATCTGGAATACAAACACAAAATTTGAAAAATAACGAAGCATCAAAAGCTATGTTACGTCCAAAAATACACTAGACAAGTACGCAGAAAAAAGAACTGCTTATTAGAAAATTTATCAGCATAACATAGAACTGCTAAGTGAGTATAATATTGTAACACCAATGCCTTTCATTCTCTCTGTTTCATGCCATCAGAACTTAAATCAATCGTCATTTTAATACAATTGTATCACGACAAAGGCAAATATTTAGAGAAGAGTTCCTATTATAACCACATTTAGCTCAATCAAGGATCACATGTAACTTAAATCTGTTTAGTGATGTTGTAAGTTACTATACAATTATATGATCCACCTTAACACCCTAGGCTCAAAAAGACACAAGATATGAGTCCGGGCCAGTATATCCAACATTATGAATCATCCCAAAATAATAAAATTCCAAGCTGTACATATATAAAGACAACAAATTTACGGAGAAGATACAAAATGTTGCCCAGATGTTAGAACCCAAGAACAAATGACATCGGTGTTCACTACCTTCAAAGTACTCATAGGCAATACCAGTAAACTGGAGCTAACTTAGTTTCCATGTATCTGAGAATGATAAAATTGGGGAAGAACTTTTTCAAGTGTTTTACATTTTGCATGCGAAATTTCATGTGAATCTAAAATTAGATACCTCTGCAGAACTTCACTTCCTAATGAGGCTAGATATTTTAGTTTTCAAGGTATGAAGGAGAAAATTATAAAAGAAACATCAAATTGGGGCACAGAAACAAAAAGGAGTGAAATAAGGATCCACATTGCTCAGGAAAAAGAAATGAAGTTTGACAATAAGAATGAAAAGACTAAAAGGATTTAGCAGCTTTTTAATCATTGATTTTGTTTGATATCTATACGAACATTTGCTATGTTTTAGTCAAACAAAGATGGTATCCTGAAGGTCATATGATCTAAACCTTGCATTGGCCTTATCATAGCAAAAACTGAAACAAAAATCCCTACGTGAAGTTGGTGAATGTTTTTTTCAGGAGGGGTTACTTCAATGAAAACAGAATAAGGTAGTCGTTACCTTGTAGATCTTGTGATAGAAAACTTCAAGCAAAC
Source organism: Erythroxylum cataractarum (assembly GCA_024703695.1). Taxonomy (NCBI): domain Eukaryota; kingdom Viridiplantae; phylum Streptophyta; class Magnoliopsida; order Malpighiales; family Erythroxylaceae; genus Erythroxylum; species Erythroxylum cataractarum. The sequence goes on from JANJEY010000005.1 coordinate 55,416,569, forward strand.
GAAGTTCAGCATTGGGATGAGATAACTCCTCCTGTTATAAAAATAATAACAAAATTAATAATGCATAATGACCTTTTTCCGTCTCTTTTTACAATTTTTCTTTTATTTGTGTTATGTGGTGCAAAGATTCTGCAATTCAGGAATCTTTTGAGAAAAAAAGAAAAGCCTGAAGAAAAAATCAAACTACTATTACCTTTGTCTTAAGATCATTAATAACATCACCAACAGTGCTCTGCTTTGGCAATCTAATGGCATGAATGACAATCTGAGAACATCATAAACATTTAATGAGGCATAACTTGAAAAGTTCCTTGCATCAGGATTTTCATAACCTCCACTAACCTCATCCTTTGTAGCATGATGAAATGCAACTTTCAATGTTTTCAGGCCTTGCAGTTCTGGCAGGGGGATGTCCAATACTTCATAATAGAGGACATCAGATGTCTACCAAAAACAGAAAAATAAAATGTTCATTTTGTTAACTAGAACCCAAATGCAAAAAGAGAAAAAAATATAGTACAGATTAAATTTCTATAATTTACCTGGTTATAGTGAACAAGCATATCTGATAAATGCTCCACTCCCCGATACTTAATGGCCTGGGGCTTAGGTTGCTGGGAATAACAGTTATGAGATGTTAGCCGAATTTTAGATGGATCATCCAAGCCGAGGTGATGAGCTACTGTTTCCACTACATCATCATAATTGTTAAGCTTTGACCTGAAGATAAATAAGGGAAGAATGAACTACATTATACTCAATATCCTTAATTAGTTACTATCTTCTTGAGTATGTACTGAACCACTTACAGCTCAAGACAAAATTCATCTTCTTTTGGTTTCTCCAAGGATCGAAAGCGAACCACCTAAATGTCCATGAAATTAGACCAATATCGACAACAAAAGATAATCCATCAGAACTTTAAGTCACATGACAAGACTATATGAAAATGCAAATACAAAACAAGTTACCTTCTTAACAAACAGAAAGACTTTCAACTTTATAAATCCTCCTTTATGTGATCAATCACAGGGTGCAAACATGTTACTAGCACATTTGGAGAAAGACATTCAACTTGAAAAATACTCATTTATGTGACAATCGCATGGAGATCTGGTTGCACCAAGAATCCTCAAGGATCCATTAATAAATTTAGTATTAGCGACCTCCTATTTTAGGATGGTTGGTAAGAATTATACTACGCCAGTATTTGCAAACAATTAGCTGATCTGAATTTGTGATGGGGCAAGAATAAGAATGTATAGCCACTAGTTAAATTATGCATGACCCACAGCAACTAGGCTCTACTCCAGAAAAATAAATTTCTGGAGAAAAGTATGTAGCAATATCAAATTTTAAGAATTGAATGGTCATGTACGTTCACAAAAAATCGTTTTCATACCTGACGATTATGCACATAATCCAGAAATGAAGGCACATTAGGGAACCGGCAATGTACTTCACTTCCAGGGAGAAGAGGCTTTTGAAAGCAAATAATATCTCCATCTTCAAGCTGCATAACCAATGAAAATAAAAGCATAGATAAGAAAATGAAGAATCTGATTTGTCAACTAGAGATTACAGGAAAATGAAACTAGAAATTGATTTTATATACCTGACTTGCACGAAATGTGAGCCTCTTGTCAACATGTTCACACATGACGTTAGGTTCAAACTTTATTTCCTGATAGAAAAAAAACATAGTAATTACTACAATAATATATAACTGACACCGTAATTGGGAGATGAAAATATAAATTTCTTGTTACTTAAAATGAATATGCATAACTAACCTCATAAAGATCAATTTCTTGATCAGGTGAAAAGCCAGCCATTTCATTTAGCTTTGCCAAAATCTCTGATGGTTTACCAGTTCCCTTGACAAATAACCTCCCAACATACCTGTCATTTTACAGTGTAAGCCGTATTCAAACAGTTCCTAGAGACAGGAAGGCAAGCTGAAGTGATGATTACCTGAGCTCCTCTTTGAAAGGATCATAAAATTTAAAGAAAAGTAGAATATCCTCCTTATTCTTTTCAGGTGGAGGAACCGGCCGAAAATCCTGAATTACCGGAAGAATCAGCAGTACTCAAAAGGCTGTACAATATAAGACCAGATATTTTCCTATAAATCGAATGGATGAGAAAATGATGGATAAGGGCAAATAAAGCTACCGGTCCAAGCTCTACTTCCAAAAACAACTTGAGCTCAGCATTATTTGCCTTGTTGGAAACCTCTCTTAATTGTCCAACCTACAATTCATTGAGCTTTTAAAATCAAAAAAAACAGGCTCCATTTTGACGTTGAGATCTTCGTAACTAGCAAACTGTATCACAATCCCACAGCATTCAAACAGCCCAAATCATTTGTACAAACTCATATATAGAGATATCACAATAAATACAAGAAAATGAAGGACCAAAAGCATCTTGTAATGATCTAATGTCTAGCAAATAATTCAAATTGCTGCATAGATTATGTAGTCAACTTCACACTAAGTATTTTATTGCTATCAGAATAGAACAAATCACACCAAAGGATGTTAAGCCACCAGATTGCAACATATATCGGTCAAGAGTGGGAATAGATTGCATTATTTTCCAGCATTCAGAAAGCTTATGCATTGAAGAAATTCCTCTGTGTGTTGGTATGCATACCATTGTGTGTGCATTTTACTAATTGTGCTAGCCAAACTGTTTAAAAGTATAAGGCCAAAACTTAGTTTTCAAGTCAAAAGGATATCAGAAACTAATCTAGTTCTCCAACTTCCATAAATATGCTCATAATATTACTCTGGGAAACAATTACCTTTAAGCCATGAGCTAAAAGTCAAGTTCAACAAAAGCATTAGAGATGCAACAAGTAGCCAACTCTGTTAAAATTACTTCTAGAATCTTTAGCTCATTTAAAATTGACCAAAGTTCAAGGATTATGCTTGCCCTGATGGCTAATAAGCTTCCCCCAGAGAACCGGAATGTCAAATTGTCTGACATCAAGAGTGGAATCTTCTTATTTGAACACTCATCTACCCACATATTCAGTACCAAAGGAGATGACGTAAATTTGAGCAATTAATTCCTTTATTGTAATCCAAATTTAAACTGGAAAAGAGGAAATAGGAAACAATCCTGCGACATCCGTTTGCTGAACAAATCAGGCCGCATGGGTTCGCAATACAATGGTATTTACAAGTATACAATAGTCAACAAAAATAAACACAAAGTTGTTATTACTCACAGACTGTGCTTCTTCCTGAGGAGTCAGTGGTCGATTTGGACGGTACGTGTGGTTTTGGCGCTTGGCCCACAGCCAGAAGCGTTGAAATTGTACTGGTATACCAAACTCTTTAGCAATATCTTCCTGTGTAAATCATTACATCAGAAAAGTTATATATACCTAAAGAAAATGCATGAAACCTATAGGTATATAATGTAAACCGAATGGAGGCTTAGGAATGATGACGTACAAGATCACCAATGAAACAATTGGTATTAATCACAAAATAAATCAAAAGCCATACTGTAAAGTATCTGCTAGGAAGATCAGAATGATCTGGACAGAAATCTAGTTTTCCAAAGCTAGAAACCATAAAAATATAGTCTCCTAATAAAACAATCTGACCTGTAGGAAATACCAACTAGTCCCTAAATACTTTAGATAGATGAAGGCCTACCTGGTACCAACAAGTTTCTATACTTGAACTAATAATAGCAGAAATTTTCTGATATAGAATGCATAGAAGAGTGTTCATTTTCCCAATGCAACAGTGCAAGCTCCTGCAAGCCCACTCCCTTCAGGAGTGTCTCACATACATTTTGGAGATTAGGCTTTAATAGCAATCCTTCAGCAATGCCCTTCTGGCATAAGTCTAAATAAAAGAATCAACTGACAAAACAACCACAAATGACAAGGCCAATACTAGAATTCCTATAACGTCAAACTACCGCACAGAAGGGATGTCCCACAAATCACTCCTGATTCGTTCAAATTTTTAATCTCGGCAACTGCCATCCAGACTGAACTGGCAATTTTTGTTTGTAATAATTGACCTTGCACCAAATTATGGTGCCTTCAGCATGTTTAGGAATGTGATTAAACATTCTGTTGTGTATGGTATGGAGGCATGACCGCTAGGTAAGACTCATGCATATATCCAAATGCATCAGACTACAAAATTACCATCCCACTGAATGAAATCTTCAAAGAAATTGAAAATGTGATAAGTTCAATAACTAGCCTTCCCAATTAGGCTTGGGAAAAAAAAAAAGCAAAACCATCATATTATTTAGGTCGTAAATTCAGCACAAAGCTCCCAATATTGGATCTGAAATCAAGTATTAATAAGAATGCAAATCTAAGAACTAGAAAGAAATTGAGAAGCACCTTAAAAAGGTTAAAAGGCAACTGTTTCTGTCTACGGAAACTACGAACTTTATCATGATCAACAAGATCAAAGTATATATCCTTCCCAATCTGTTCAAGTAGATCCTCCGTACGTGCAACCTAAAAATGCAAAGAACAACTGAATTGGTGACTTCCAAATATTTATAACAATAAACAATAGTGTGTTCGCATGTACGCCTTGACAGTGAGTCTATACAGCCATTGTAAACCAGGAAAGATGAAGGTAAAACAAGAAGTTACAGGAAATCACAAAGTATTAACCTTTATCATAGTATACAAGTGAGCTTCAGCTTTTTCCTTTCGCTTAAGCTCCTTCTCCTCTTGTTCTTTCTTCAATCTTATCTGCAGTAAGAAATTAGAAGTACAGTTCAATTTATGTGCGCATCAAAGAACACAAAAACAACAAGTAGACAAATTTCATAGCTAGCATCTCACCCTTAGGTGCTCTGCAATGTCTTTCTCATCCACATTACAGACTATCTTTTCCTTGTCGCTTTCACGAATGTACACCAGCATATAAGCATTTGAATACTTTGTAAACTTAAAAGGCGAGTTATTGAAGCCAGGATTTGTCTGTGGCAACTGTTGAACGAAAGCAGGAAGAATTAGTCTATGCTAATTATAAAACATGGAATACCCTAAACTATAATATGTTACCTCTTCCTCACCACCATACTGCTCCTCTAAAGCCCGTTTAACATCCTCTTTTGTTACCCGCTCATCTTCAAATTTAAACCTACATTCCACAAATCCTTACGAGTATAAAACTTATGGAAATAGAAATGTTTTCATGGTTTACGGAAAGCCTAAAATGCGAATTGACACAGAAACAGCAAGTTGAACATTTTGGAATTTTGTAGTAAGAATTGAGAGTTCAAGCAGACTGTCTAATAAAATGCAGATGAAACACGAAGATATATGCAAACAAGAACCACAAGCTACCATGTGATGTACAATAAGCTACAGCTGTTTATATCCTCATTATAAACACTGAATGGAATGAAAGCGATACTTCTCAAACCAGCTATAACTTAGTGAAGCACAAAACATACCATTGATCTGAAAGAGTTGGCCTGATGTAAGCATAGTAGTGTCCACCATGCACGCCGCCACTATGGACCAAAACACTGCACACATAAAACACAGGCTCCTTAGATAGCCAAATTCACGAGTTCAACTACAGAAACTAAATTCCGCGGCAACTAGTATCTTTCAAATGGAAAATAGTGTTGTCACAATTCAGCTAAATAAAACAAGACAGAGAGACACAAAGCACAAGCAAAAGACTGACAAAAATTACTCAACGACTTACTAGTCAGTAATGAATGTAATTAAAATAATGTTAAGCAAATTACTAACCATTAGTAACAAAACTAATTTGAATTAGAACATTGTATTCACATGTTATGAGATCACAGTAAAAGATACTGAAAAATGAACTTAGGTTTAGGTTGCTAATTATCAAATACCAAATGGACCTCTAGAATCAAATTCATGCCAGGATTCGAGTTCAAAAGCACCAACAAACATTGGCAAAATGGTCCAAAGATTACCCACATGCAAAACCAACAAATACATGCATTTTTCATTTCAGAATCTTTTTGTTCAAGAGAGTTGGATCAATAAATTACAAGTATATTAAGAGATGAAAGCATAGACGAGTAATGATTCACCATAGTGTAATGTCAAGATTCTCAAACTGCGCGGGAAAAGTTTGTTTTAAGACTAATTTAAAGCCTGGATCACAAAGCAATAGATTATAGGAATGGCTAATCTTTCACTAAATATTGTATTGCACGAGACTATAAAGCAAGTTTTATTATTTTAAGACTAATTTAAAGCATGGATCACAAAGCAGTAGATTATAGGAATGGCTAATCTTTTACTCAATATTGTGTTGCACAAGACTATGACACAAGTATTTGCCCAAGATGCAAGCTTCAGCAGTCTTAGTTCACTCCTACAAGTCTTGGTATATCTAATTCTCAACTTACCAACTTCCATTTTATAGGCCGCATATCATGAAGTGCCTTCACACATCTTAGGACTAACTTCTATTTTCATCAAACACACATAGGTTTGCATCAAGTTCTATCATTTGCCTTTTCAAGGAATTTGTAGTCATAAGAAAGAGCGCCAATATCATAAGTACCATAAGTATATTAAACTTTAACGAACATAGCAAGCTTATGCATCAGATTCTCTCCCGTATGAGATACCTTATTCCTGAAAGATGCTTTCATTGCTTCCATAAGGGTATTAAGATCATCAATAAGTATCGCATGATAGTTGGGACTCTTTATCATGAACCCAAAAAAGGTAATCAACAAGCACAGTAAAGTCCAATTCTATCATCCAAACCCAAAGAAATTCACAAGAACAGAAATCCTCAGGCATGGTAAAGGTTTCAATCATCTTTAACAAGCCAAAGGAAATTTCAGCCAGTACCTGTGAAGAGTATACAGGTTACGAACACTTCTGTCAGCATCAGGTGATAAATACTTTCCATTCTCTCTGTCAAGATCAAGTTGTAAAGGGAACTCATAGCGGTCATTTATCTGTAGGAGGAAATCAACATAATAGTTAAGACCCTAAACCAAAAATAAAGACCAACATACAATACTAAGTTCATGAGTTGTTACAATCGGGTTCACAGATTTGCGGAAATTACTTGAGAAACATTAGCTCGGAGAGCAACAAAAGTCATAAATTCTCACAAAAATGAAAAAAGAACTCTTTGAAAGAGAATATAGCAGTTGCATCTCAAAGCTAATTACGAACATCTAATTATGAAGGTGGAATTGTAGAAACGAAAGTGAACTTAGCTGAATAGCAGAAACATAAAGAGGAATGATAAAGAAATATAAGTAGCTTCCTTTTCTAGAGAAGTTGAACTGGCAGGACATAAAACATTCCAGCAGCAGTAAAAGGAATCAAATCAAAATATGATAAAAAGACCCATACAGTCATCATGTGAAATATAAATACTTTGAGACATAACAAAGCCAGGGTTTAATTACTAACCTTCACCATTGTGTCACGCATAAGGTCATACTCGAAACGTTTTAACTGAAGTTGAAGAACAGGAGGGAAGTCTAAGA
>JANJEY010000005.1:55424174-55436359 GCA_024703695.1 Erythroxylum cataractarum
TAACAAAGCCATGGTTTAATTACTAACCTTCACCACTGTGTCAAGCATAAGATCATACTTGAAACATTTTAACTGAAGTTGAAGAACACGAGGGAAGTCTATAAACAGGACTCCTTTCCTAGCATCCTGGAAATTGACATAAATAAAGAGTATAAGAAACATTATCCGTGCAGCAATAGATAAGTAAAACTATAAAAAGTTCTCCAACTAAAACAAAAATAGTGCAGACCAAATAGTGCTCCTTTTTAAAAGAACAAATAACAACACATCATATAAAAGACAAAATCCAATAAATTTAAAAAATTAAAAATTAAAAAAAACTCTAATGTTTAACTCCACTGGAAAAAAAGTCTTCAAATTTTGAAATTGCAGCAGAACAAATTCAACGGTTCTTCTAAAAAGCACCTATAAAGAATTTGATTGGTCAATTTTCTACAGAAAAGCTCACCTGTAATCCATACTGTTCAGCATGATATTTATTATCACCCTCAAGCCGCTCCACCTCCACATACTTGTCAAAACATGCATAAACATCCCGACAACCTTTTACATCAAGCTGAAGATCTACAATGACAAAAAATCACATGAGGCCAACAAGATGGATCTATAATAATTCAATTACAGTCAGTAAGCTTAAAGTATACCATAAAATGATTCCTTTCTTGTCGATTTATAATCCACATTGATACATTCAATATAATTCATGTGATGTCCTTCAAATAACTGCTGAATTGTGCCCTCAACAACAGTTCCCTGTACCAGGGAAAACAATGTTTTTAACAAACTACAGCAACGAATACTAAACCCCATTAAAAAAATACAGCTCATATACCTTCATTTTATCTTCAAGTTTCTCACAAAGAACTCTATTAAGTTCTTGCACATCATGCTGCATGAAAGAATCGTACGTGTCCCAACCAAAAGACTTTGTCAATTCTTTTGTTGCTACACTAGTATCACTGTATTGAAGTTTATAAAACAAACTCTGCAAAGCCAGAGGAATGCTCCCTGATGGCATATCATTCTCAGTTGTTGGCATATGATAGACCGCCTGTACTTAACATTGTCAGAAAGAAATTGTACTCAAACCAACTTACAATTACTATATACACCAACCTTTCTAAAGTAAGGAATATGATACAGCGTCTGAAGAAGTGAGTTCATATAACAAGTGGCTCCCTGGTTCTTAAGTCCAACATAACCAGTCTCCTTCTTTGAATCATGTGACCAATAATCAATAACCCTGCGAACTGCTACATCAGCTTCAACTACGCATGCGTCATTAACTAGGTATCCTCTACTTGGATCATACAACTCCCCTAGAGGCATGAATGAAGTGAAGCCCCAATCACTTTCACGTGCATTGAACTGGTGCTGTGTCTCTGCAGAAGTAAGTGATAATGATCATAAACGACAACTTTTTTTTAACCAACATCAGAGACATGAATATACATTCATACTTTCTTCTATAGGAAAATTTTGGCAGAATTCCCATGATGAAACGTATCCACCTAAATGGCACATCATGATGTTTTATAAAGACTTGGTCCAAAAGAAACTAAAAGGGATTCAAGACGTCATCATTCTTCAGATAATGGATACACATTTGACTTTGGTTAGCAACAAATTCTGTTTGCAACAAATTGAATGACAACAAAAACTCAGCTGTAAATGACTGCTGAAACGTCGTATGATAGAAACATATATTGCATATCAAGCGCACAACAGGCATGAAAAACAAGACTGGAATCAACAAATTATCAAAAATCATTTTTACAAAATACATATTGTGAATCAAGATAAAGCAAAACCAGAATAGAGATATTCTCTTTGTTTGGAAGGGGAAATTAGGTCCTATTTCCTCAAAACAGGGGAAATGAGATTCACACAGCCCAGCTAATAATGCATGCCATTTCCTTCCAAATCAATTCTCTATCTCATAGAAATCTTTTCTTAGAATTTGGATTGCCAGACAGGCCTCACGCATGCCACAAATCCTATGCAACTGAAAAGTTATTCTACTTCATCCACACCATCCACCTCTTAATGAACCTGTCAATTGGAAGATTTACCAAGTATAACGTGGTCACTCAACCATGCTCGAGATTGAGTAATTCTCAGGAATAATCTCTCCCTCAATGGGAGAAACTACCCATTGTGGATGCCGATCTATGCATCTCCTACTTTTCTCTAGGAATTCACATCCTTCTATTTTTGTATACTATAATAATGAAATTTTCAACAAAGTTAATTAACATCCAACAAGAAGTGATATAGCACTTAATTACCATTGGAAATGAAAGAGAATCCACATTGCATTTAATAATAAGACTTTCTTCTTCTAAATTTGTCAAATGACAGGAAAAGAAAACAACTATGTAACAGACATGCAATGGTTCTAACTAGGAACGAAACTTTTAAATTCACACCACATGAGCCCACAAGGCAACAAATCATTTCAAACAGATTCTATAACTTACAGTGTCAACTGTTAATTAACGCTATATTTTTGTTTAGCAGTAGTTAAGATACTCTGCAAGTTCAGTTTAACCCTGCCCCATTTACAAACCTAAGACTCTATTCATCCTTAAGAGACAGTGATATAGAAAGAGAACTCATTCGCACAAATAAGAATATATTCTGATATTTTATTTTTACCTAATTTTTTCACCACTCCCTATATAGAATTGATAAATTTTCACTAGGGTTGGTATGTAGAAGATCATTTATTCTCTTAACCTTTGCATTTGACATTGTGCCAAAAACTATCGAGTTTCTTTTCTTTCCCTTTCGTCTTGAATTAAAAGTTCCATAGAAGGAACGATTCATAGTGTTACTCTGCACCACCTAAGTCAACACATTTTATACATTTTTAGTTTATCATGAACTCAAAGAACAAAGTAGACATAGCAGGAGTTGCTAAATATTCAAATCAAACCACCATCCCAAAGAATTGGCCATTCAATTCTTAATTTCCTTAAATCTAAATCCCAATTTGAATTACATGCCTCAACCTGAACTTAAAAGAAGTTTAGGTTCAGAGATGAAAAAAATCATATAAACCACTAGCCAAACAATATAATCACTTGATATTTGATCATCTCACACAAAAGAAAGAGGCAGAGGTAGAAATCACAATAATAATGATAATTATTATTCTACCACTATTATTATTACTACTACTATTACTGCTACTGCTACTAGATAAAGATAATCCTCTAAAAAGAATTGAAAAGCAAAAATAATGAGTGCAAGTTCCCTTCAGCAACGCAAAGTAAAAAGGAGAAAATGTTCATGGTTTCAACTCCCAAAGACAGTTGGCAAAGTTTAGTGCGATAATGTTTAGGCAACCTTAATAAATGATGACTAAAGAATGGATGCAAACTGAAACAATTGTACTTCACAAATATCATCCTAATACCTTTCCGGATTGAGTATTTTTGGTGAATCTGATTAAGAACCGATAAGCTGAACTGTGCATATCTGCTCCATCCATAAGGTAAAGTTGCAGAATCTGCAACATCTAGATACATTGACAAATGATCCACGTTGTTCCCCTTAGGGAAAATGAGTATCCTCCTAGCAATGTGAGACTCAAAGGTCAATCAAATGAAATGAATAAAATATATGCAGAGGATATAAAATATTAAACATGTCAACATACCATTTATAGCCACCAACAACAAAAGTATCTGAGTAAAGTTTCTTGGTATTAAGCCTGGAAAAATTGTCAATTGTCCATGTAAACCTTGCTGAAGGTGGATCATCCAATGGCTGAGGGTCCACTGAATTCACATTCTCAGCTTGCGCTATTAACATGATATAAATTTAGAAATTGATTAATGCCATTAAAAGAAATGCCTTAAAAATTGAAAATGAACACTCTAGAGCAATAACTGAGCAACTCAATAACTAAGACACCATAAATTGACAGTTCCGCGTTATCCAAACTTCAATTTCAGTAATTTCTCACAACACTCCCTCCAATCAATCAATTAAGCTACCGAATCTAAAACTCCACTATGCCTCCTACAAAGAATAATAAACATTACACAACAAGAGTAAAATAATCCTGAGCCTCACTCTCCACGCAATAAATTGTTCAGTATGAGCAAATGATTTAAATAGATATTGCATCATAGTGAAGATGAGAGTGAGGGTTTCGATTTTCTTTTGGCAGTCGGAGAGTTCACTTGCATTTTATCGGGAAACGAACTGAAGAATGGAAAAGAAAGATACGAGTGCATACCTTCCATGGGCTGAGGACCCTCCACGAAGTCAGAATGGGGAACCAACATCTCATCGTCCTCTTGCTGCTGCTAAGAAAATGAATATAAAACCAAACAAATCAGAAAGAAAAATGAGAAGGGCTCGGATCTGCTGATGGAAACCCTAGCATAAAATTTGCTAGGGACACAAGAAAAAAATTATGCTGAATCATACAGAGTAAAACATCCAAATTTCACTGTCACAAAAGAAAAGAGATAGAGAGAAAGAGAGAGCGAGAGAGAGGCAGATAGCAGCCAATCATCTACACTATCAAAATCAAATCGAATTGAATCAGAACTCAAGCAACAAACACAAGCATAAACACAGAGATAAAGTGATAGGAAGCAGGGAGCAAGTTCCACGTGAAGTTTCGGAAAATTACATCAAGCGGCGGAGGAGTCATCAGAGTCATGGGCGGTGAGATCGGTGGCGGTCCAATCACGACCGGAGAGTTAACCGGAGGCTTGCCGGAGCAAAGATTGAAGAGAGAAAGGGAGAGACGATGGGAAGAGTGATGCGAGAGGAAGAGAAGAGAGAAGGGGGGGTTTGTTCGCGAAGGGGACAATTTGGGGATTTTGTTCTCAAAGTATGGAGAAAAAGTTTTGTGGATCGATCATTGGAGGGCAAATGAGGGATATTAAAGATTTTGAGATTTTTATCCCTGCAAGTAACTATTTCCTTCTACAAAATAATAATGCGAAGCCAACAACAGTTGCTCGTTCTGGTGTTCTCATACTATCTACAATGTATCCATTCCGGATCTTATTTTTCAAATTTAGATTTCAGATTAACTTATAGCCCTTCTCCTCCTCCACTTTTCAATCCCCATTTCTTCTTACTTAATGAACTCAAAATGATTGAAAAGGAAGTTTAAAATTATATATAGCAAATAAAATTTTAAAATAAATTTAGTCTTAGTAATGGGCCAAATTGGACTTAGAAAGGCCCAAGTCCAAAAAGATCGAGCCCAGTCCAATTAAAAATTAGTATATTTTAAAAAACCAACAAAACACATTGTTTTTTTATACACAAAAAAGGAAAATAACAAGACAGATTATATGTTAGGTTATGGGTGGCTGATCTCCGACACATCTATATATATGTTAGGTTATGGGTGGCTGATCTCCGACACATCCTTTTATAGAAGAGATAGATAACCCCTTGAAAGTGCTCAAAATTAGTGATTCCTAAGATAAATTGTCCTGAAAAGTGTGCAAGTCAGTCCGCACTCATATTATTCTTACGATAAATATATCGGAGAGTGATAACCTAATTACGAGAAAGCAGCTCGTGGATTCCCAATCATCCATAAAATTCTTACCCTGCAGGAACGATAAAAAAGCGTGCCAAACTAAAGAAGAGCCGATACTAGAATCGACCGGACCAGATTCAGCATAATAGCCGGTTCGGGTTATCATCCTAACCAAGGTTTTAAAATCCGGACCGGACCGGCCGGTCCGATCGGTCCGACCGGTGACCGTCGGTGGTCCGGTCCGGTTCATACCCCAAAATCGGTCTCCAATTGGACCGGTGTGAACCGGTCAAAATCGGTCAATTGACCGGTTTTGACCGGTTGGACCGGTTTGCTAATTTTTTTATTTTTTTATTTTTTTTATTTTTTATTATTTTTTTTAAACTTTTTTAAATATTTTTAATATTATATATAATTAAATATAATTATTGCATAATTATTGCATCACACCGGTTTGACCGGTAGTTAAACCGATTGAACCGGTCAAACCGGTAACCAGTAAGGCCACCGGTTCGATGACCGGTCCGGGTTTTAAAACATTAATCCTAACTAAACTCCTCACGTAACCTAATTCAGTATGTACGGCATGGCGTGGGTAACAAGTCTCCGTTACCTCAAATAATTTATCGTTACACACATAACATAAATATAGGTGACTAATGGTAAAAATAAAAACAAATTCATAATTTAAATTTTTTCTCGCAGCATGCGTGGAAGGTCCTTTACCGTGTTAGGCTGTAACGCAAAGACGAGCATCCTCGTAAAAGCTTCTAGAAGATACCATGGCTCTGGCATACAGAACGAGACTTTATGTAGTAAAATAGCCTTAAAAAAATGTATGTATTTACCGTAAGAATGGCGCAATGACAAGTTTGGGGGATAACTAAGTAGTCGTCCACGGGCAGAGTTACCGTGCTTCAGCGCTTTTGGTATGATACTCAAAAGTCAACACCTTGAATTTTCTATGTTGTTCCTTCCTGACTCCATGCAGGGCTGATCCTCTGCCCAGCTCCCAGAGCCAGAATAGCTATTTCAAGGCGGGTCCATGGCGTCTAAAGCACTCCAATGCTCTCCAATCCCACTTCTTTTTTATATCTATGTACACATATAAATGTACACTGCATGGCATTATGTTACATAGAACTGAGTTTTATAAAACCAAATGGTTCAAGTTAGGACAAATAGATTAATGAAATGATACACCATGATTATAACATGCAAATTCCACATTATTAGTTTTGTATGTTTCCACGAGTATCATCTCAACGCCCATTAGAGGTCAACGGTTTCACATATCGTCTATGATCGTATGTACCCATAACATTCAAATATAAATTAGTTACATACGTTTTATGACTAATGCTTCTTCTGTTTAGGAATTTAACCAAACTCCTTACTACTTATCTTAACCATGTTATCTGTAAGCATTAGCATTAGCGTGCATTTCCTTTTCCATGTATATTTTCTTTACCAATGATTGGATTTTTTAGGTAATGTTTAAAATTATATTTGGCATTTTTACTTTTAAATTTTGTATTACACTATTGGATGGGTCAATTTTTATTACGTGCCTCTTGAATATTGATCTACAGATGGGTTCAGCTGTTTAGCAAACTCTCTCAAGAGGCCACTATGCCTAAATAAGCAAATTGTTCATATTAGGAGTATAGGCTATGCACAAATTTGGGTTGAAACTGATTCAAACAAAGAACTCCTACGTTGCTTGAGAATAATGAAGCTAAATGATTAAGAAAAACTTGTAAAAAATGTTATATCCATCCGTTATCAATGGAGAACTGAAAGGAAAGATCAACTCAAGACTAGGGTGCCAACTAAGAGGGCGATAATGAAAGATGATAGCATAACAAATTTCGTGAACAATGAACAATTGAAGGATGTTGGAGGCTCTCAAACTTGATAACTAATCTAGTAAATGAGGCTTTTAAACTTCTTAAACACTCAGAGTTTAATAAATATGTGAAAATTCTTGAAATTTACTACTTTTTGCTGAGACAAAAGTGAAGAATTAACTACGATTCTTGCTAGGAGAAATATAAACAGATAGTTTTCGTACAAACACCATATGGCAGTGTCCTCAACAATCAGTAATAGTTGAAAGAACTAGGTTTTAATCACTTCAATAAATCGGTGGGTACTGACATTAGAACTTTGTATATAGTGACTAGAAGTTGTTTAACACAGTCTATCTCAAGGAATCAAATTGACTTCCTCAACGAGGAGGTTATAAGCATTACAAGAAAAATTAATTTCAGCAATTATTATTAATTGTTGCTAAAAGTAAGAAAATAATCGTTAAAAGTTATAGCGACCAAAATCGAGTTGGTCATAGGTGGTCATTATAGGGTTGTTACTAAAAGTGCTCAGTGACAAATTATTACGTTGGTCGTTAAAAATACATTATTAATAACCATTTAAAATTGGTCACTAAATGTAGAATTATTAACGACCAAATTTATACTTGCTAATGTAAAATTTCATAGTCGCTGTAATGTTAGAATAGTTATTATAATTATGCATACTGCGACCAAATTATTTTTGTAGTTAAAAAAATCTTATATCAACCAGGTCAATGGTTACTATAGCTATTCATGGTGCGACCAAATTATTTTTGTTGGTAAAAAATAATCTTATAGCAACCAAGTCAATGATTACAATAATTATTCATACTGTGAACAAATTATTTTTGTTGGTAAAAAATAATCTTATAGTGCAACAAATGGTGTATCAAATTTCTTTTAGTAACTATGTTGTGACGACATGATGCTGTTTCAAAAAATTTACTTTTAACAACCAAATAATTTGTTGTTATAGTTTTAATATTGTCAAAAATTATATTATATTTACTATAATTTAGCAACAAAAAATTAATTGTTGGTCACTAGAGTGTATGTATTAGCCACCAAAACTTGATCGCAAAAATAATTTGGATAGTTCCTAATGTATACCTGTTAGTAACCAAATTTGATTGCAAAAATAATTCAAATTGGTTGAGTTTAATTCAAATCGTAAATCTTAAACCTATTCTCACCCAGTAAATTTAACCCTTTATTGGTTAACAACAATCAAATTTGCATACAATTAAATCCCACAACTCCAATGTCCTTTCCACGTTTGGTGATTAAAGATGCAGAGCACTATAAGACCATTGATACACTGAAATAGTTTGTAAATTCAATCAGTCATTTCCTCACCATCATCTATGTTAGGAAGAAACGTTCAAAAGAAGTTAAGAGACAAGAAACTAAAGCATCATAAGTCAGAGTAAGAGGCTGCGTCAGACACTAGTTAAGAGTTAAAATAAAGAAAGCTGCTTCAACATAAAACCCAAGAAGACATCTGAGCTTGATGGATTCAATGCTAGATTCTTCTAAAATACTTGGTGTTGGGTCCCGTTTCCGAAGCCCAACTCTTCAAAGTACCATAACTATCATCGCTTCATTTTCTTGCTCTGATACCAACTATGTTGGGCCCCGTTTTCGAAGCCCAACTCTTCAAAGTACCATAACTATCATCCCTTCATTTTCTTGCTCTGATACCAACTATGTTGGGTCCCGACTTTCGGAACCCAACCTGTTGCGAATATACCCTCAAAACGTTGGAATTGGCCTTTGAGATCTTCATAAGAGTTGTAGCTCTTGAAATTATCTTTCCAACCATATAAAGAACTCCTTGAGTCGATATCTGTTGGAAAAGTTATAGCAATTTTCCCAATCTGTATCGTCTGATGATGTCATCATCATCGTCTGCTTTTGTTTTTGACCCCTCCGATGAACGAATTGGCATTTGAGGTCGTCATGAGAGTTGTAGCTCTTGAAATTATCTTTCCAACCATATAAATAACTCCTTAATCCGATATCTGTAGGGAAAGTTATAACAATTTTTCCAATCTATATCGTCTGATGATGTCATCATCATCTCAAAATGGCATCATCATCGTCTGCTTTTGTTTTTGATCCCTCAGATGAACGAATTGGCCTTTTAGGTCTTCATAAGAGTTGTAGATCTTGAAATTCCCTTTCCAACCATATAAAGAAATTCTTAATCTAATATATGTAGGAAAAGTTATAGCAATTTTCTCAATCTGTATAGTCTGATGATGTCATCATCGTCTCAAAATGACATCATCATCGTCTGCTTTTGTTTTTGACCCCTCAGATGAACGAATTGGCCTTTTAGGTCTTCATAAGAGTTGTAGCTCTTGAAATTCTATTTCCAACCATATAAAGAAATCCTTAATCCAATATCTATAGGGAAAGTTATAGAAATTTTCTCAATCTGTATCGTCTAATGATGTCATCATCGTCTCAAAATGACATCATCATCGTCTACTTTTGTTTTTGACCCCTCAGATGAACGAATTAGCCTTTTAGGTCTTCATAAGAGTTGTAGCTCTTGAAATTATCTTTCCTACTATATAAATAAATCCTTAATCCAATATCTGTAGGGAAAGTTATAGAAATTTTCCCAATTTGTATCATCTGATGATGTCATCATCGTCTCAAAATGACATCATCATCGCCTCCTTTTATTTTTGACCCCTCAGATGAAAGCATTGGCCTTTTAGGTCTTCATAAGAGTTGTATATCTTGAAATTCTCTTTACAACCATATAAAGAACTCCTTAATCCAATATCTTTAAGGAAAGTTATAGCAATTTTCCCAATCTGTATCTTCTGATGATGTCATTATCGTCTCAAAATGACATCATCATCGTCTGCTTTTGTCTTTGACCCGTCAGATGAACGAATTGGCCTTTTAGATCTTCATAATAGTTGTAGCTCTTGGAATTCTCTTTCCAACCATATAAAGAAATCCTTAATCCAATATCTTTAGGGAAAGTTATAACAATTTTTCTAATCTGTATCGTCTGATGATGTCATCATCGTCTCAAAATGACATCATCATCGTCTGCTTTTGTTTTTGACCCCTCAGACGAACGAATTGGCCTTTTAGGTCTTCATAAGAGTTGTAGCTCTTGAAATTCTCTTTCCAACCATATAAAGAACTCCTTAATCCAATATATTTAGGGAACGTTATAGCAATTTTCCCAATCTGTATTGTCTGATGATGTCATCATCGTCTCAAAATGACATCATCATCATCTGTTTTTGTTTTTGACCCCTCAGATGAACGAATTGGCCTTTTAGGTCTTCATAAGAGTTGTATCTATTGAAATTATCTTTCCAACCATATAAAGAACTCCTTAATCCAATATCTGTAGAGAAAGTTATAGCAATTTTTCCAATCTGTATCGTCTGATGATGTCATCATCATCTCAAAATGACATCATCATCATCTGCCTTTGTTTTTGACCCCTCATATGAACGAATTGGCCTTTTAGGTCTCCATAAGAGTTGTATATCTTGAAATTATATTTCCAACCATATAAAGAAATCCTTAATCCAATATCTATAGGGAATGTTATAGCAATTTTTCCAATCTGTATCGTCTAATGATGTCATCATCGTCTCAAAATGACATCATCATCGTCTGCTTTTTTTTTGACCCCTCAGATGAACGAATTAGCCTTTTAGGTCTTCATAAGAGTTGTAGCTCTTGAAATTATCTTTCCAACTATATAAATAAATCCTTAATCCAATATCTGTAGGGAAAGTTATAGCAATTGTTCCAATTTGTATCATCTGATGATGTCATCATTGTCTCAAAATGACATCATCATCGTCTGCTTTTATTTTTGACCCCTCAGATGAACGCATTGGCCTTTTAGGTCTTCATAAGAGTTGTATCTCTTGAAATTCTCTTTCCAACCATATAAAAAACTCCTTAATCTGATATTTGTAGGGAAAGTTATAGCAATTTTCCCAATCTGTATCGTCTGATGATGTCATCATCTCCTCAAAATGACATCGTCATCGTCTGCTTGTGTTTTTGACTCCTCAGATGAAGGAATTGGCCTTTGAGGTCTCCATAAGAGTTATAGCTCTTCATGTCGTATTTCGAACCATTCAAAGAACACCTCAATCAGAAATTTATACAAAACGTTATAGCTGTTTCCCTGAAACAGGTTCGGTATGATTGAGTTCATAAACATGGTTGCTTCTTTTGACCATAACTTCTTCTCTAGACCTCCGAATGACTTGATTCTTGAGCCATTGGATTCATAAGACTTTTATATACATCTCCTAAAAGAATAGAAGCTATTTGAAATGAATTGAGAAAGATTAAGTGGAAAAGGTGGGATGGGTACAGTAAGTGTGCTCTTAAGTGTTATGAACTGGTGATAATCCATTGAATATACCTCCGTATTTTGATGATTTTGGGATCAGTAGAACTCCAAATGAGATGATTTTTGATTCGGGGTAAACTAGAGACATAGAGCTGCAAGATATCTGAAGGAAGTAAATTGTGAATTAGTTCCTAAGACTTTCAAGTTTTGGGCGGAACTGGTGCATAGTGTACTGTTTTGGATAGGAGCAGTCTAAAAATGTTTGAAGTATATCTTTTGAATCATTGAACCAAATTGAATGGTTTCGGAGGCATAAGAAACTTAAGAAAATGGAAGATATTTTCTAGAAGAAAGTGATGTGTAAGAAGGTTCAAGGATAGTTTTGGCAAGACACTTAAGTTTAAAAGAACATAAGCTTATAGGGAAGGATAAAATGGACTTTTTGGACTCATTAATG
>JANJEY010000005.1:55441596-55457300 GCA_024703695.1 Erythroxylum cataractarum
TGCATTGGGCTATGAAACTGTAGCAGCAGTCTCAATCGTAGCGAGTAGGAGTTCTTTAGTTTGCTGTAAAGGTTAACATTTATTCAATTTCTATTTTTACACGAGTCTTTTTTTTGGACTGGTCGAAAATCAAAGTTTATCCTAAGCTTGGTCTAAAATTCTTGAAAAATTAGCTTTTTTACGATTACATCGGTAATAATCCGACAAAAGGTGGATTACACCTGTATTCTAATTCCACCTTGGATAATATCGAACGAAACCATCATTTTTTCACAAAGATTTTTTGCCGTTATTTAATTTACATCAAAACATAAATAAATGAATAGTCATTCGATGCAAAATTCATTGAAATATTCCCTCCCTTTTTGAAAGGAAGAACATGAAATTCTTTTTTCTTTTCGCAGGAACCAGGAGATTGGATTTAGCAGTAGGAAGAATGCTTGGTTGATAATATACATATATATGTTCAATATTAAACAATAAAATTTTAAAATATATTTTTTAATCATAATTCATAATATTTAAAATAGTTAATGAATTTTGTAGGAAATTATGATTTATCTTGCCACAATGAATTGAAATGGGCCCCCGTTAAGTTGTTCCAGATGGGCCTTGTAATCACCCCAAATGGTTTAGTGGGCTTAGTTTGGCAGCATGAGACAAGACAAGGAAAGAGGAAAGGTTCACGGGCGTACTAGGAGCGTAGAGACGACCGGAACTGGATATCGTCCACGTACTTCCCTCGTCGGAGGATAAAATAAGAAAAGGTTTGAAACAGCGTAAAGAAACAGACAGTAGTTATCTGTCTCTTGAAAGTTGAAACTACGTCTAATCCTAACTTCGGACACTCCACACACACACACATACTCTTTTCACTGTCATGCCGTTAATTTGACCACAAATCGCCTTTCAAACCCCGCCGCCGTAACCGCCGCCGTCACCACTAGATCTCTCTATCTCTTTGTTTATTTCTGTTGGCTATATTAATTATTAAGTTTGGTCAACTAGAACTAGGTTTCGGTGATTGCACATGGGCGAGCAGTCCCAACACAAACCGCAACTCCACGTCCTTGTACAAACAGAGTCCCACTCTTTGCCACAGCCCCTCCATGACTCCGCCGCTGAATTGGCCACTGTCCCGCAACAAACAGCCGGTCCTCCGGCGAAAATCCCCTCTCGTCCGCGTAAAATCCGCAAGCTTTCACCGGAAGATGCCTCTACAGCCACTGCCATCGCCAGTGCTGTTTCCAACCAGACTTCGATCACTGCCACCGAGACCGTCAAACCGACGAAGTCAAACAAAACCAGAACCGTCCAGCAACGAGCAATCGTCGTCGCGGCGCCACGTGTGGTGGCGAGATCGCTCTCGTGCGAGGGTGAGGTGGAGAGCGCGATTCGGCATCTACGTGAATCGGATCCACTTTTGGGATCACTGATGAATGTCCATCCACCACCAAGCTTTGAGAGTTTTGACACACCCTTTTTAGCCCTAACTCGAAGCATTCTCTATCAGCAACTAGCTTTGAAAGCGGGAAGATCCATTTACGCTCGATTCATCGCGCTTTGTGGTGGAGAATCCGGAGTGCTTTCAGAGACGGTCCTGGCTTTAACTCCACAACAGCTTAGACAAGTTGGAGTTTCTGGTCGTAAAGCGAGTTATCTTCATGATCTTGCTAGAAAGTACCAGAATGGGATATTATCCGATTCTGCAATTCTTAGTATGGATGATAAGTCGCTCTTTACTATGCTTACTATGGTTAATGGGATCGGTTTGTGGTCTGTGCATATGTTTATGATTTTCTCGCTGCATAGGCCTGATGTTTTGCCAATTAATGATCTTGGTGTGAGAAAAGGAGTCCAATTGCTTTACAATTTAGAGGAACTGCCACGGCCGTCACAGATGGATCAATTGTGTGAGAAATGGAGACCTTACCGTTCTGTGGCATCGTGGTATCTATGGAGGTTTGTGGAGGCAAAAGGATCACCTTCGAGTGCGGTGGCAGTGGCTACTGCCACTGGCTTGACCCAGCAGCAGCAGGAAGAACAGGAACAGCCGCAGATTCTTGATCCAATTAATGGCATACTCAATCTTGGGTATGTACAATACCTGCCAATTTGATATCACTATACATTGTTTAGATGACAATTCGCTTTTAATAGTGCATTGTTGATATAATTTGGTTGAATTTCGTTAGAAGGTTGTGTTTGTTGTTAGTGGTATGCAGGGCTTCTTTTAGTTGTTATAGATACTGATTACTTTTATGTCCCATAGTTGCATTCTTGAAGGTTATCCAAGTTAATAGTTGATTTTGTGATTTGAGTCTCTTGTTGGAGTTGTATTCGGGATTTTCCAAAGATTGCATCTCAATAAATAATTGGTTGTGAATTGATGCAAGTCCATGACTAATGAGCTTGGAAGTTTTTAATGTTGTAAAGTAACTTCTCATTGCTTTTCCTCTACTTTGCTTCCCGTTGAAGAAGTTATTTTTGTTGACAGTTGAGACATCTTGAAAGGATTAATGACATAAAAACATGCAAGAAGCTAAGATTTATAATTGTGTTCCCCAATAGTTTGGCTAGGGTTGATGTTTTGTGTACCAACTCGCAGGGAATTATAGATCTTCTCCCATAAAGCTCATTCGATTTCCCATACCACTTGATCATGATTCATGAAGTACAACAGTATATAAACATGGACAGGAAGTCACTCTTTACTTGGTTTACGATTGTAACTGCAGTTAATGATCAAACAACATTTACACGCGTCCTGCTTTTTCAAGAATTTTACTTCATACTTTAACAATGCTTGTGGAACTTAAGGCTAACGGAACGAGCTTCGGAACATGCTGACTCCTATTATTAGTTAGTATCCGCAGTTATATCCCACACGTGGTTAAAAAAGTATGCCAAAGTTTCTCTTAGGATATAGTGTTGTCCCAGTCACACATTATTTTTCTTATTTCATCTGTTACTCTACATTTTTATCATATGGAACACTGATTCTTCAGTATATCTAAACTAGAGAATGGTTGTTGAAGTGTATAACTATGAATATGTGATGATGTTGGTATGTATGACAATCAGTAAAAATTCGACTCGAAGATTCAGAGATTTGTTTGTGTTGTTCCTCCTCATTTCCTACTGTAAGAGGGCGGATTCTTTGTTGTCATGAGTAATGGGTTTTCCGAACCTAGCCGTTGATAGTAGATTTCATTTTTCTTCGCATATGATCATCTCATGGTTTTGTGTAACATCAATGCATCTTTCTTCTACCATGCTACCTGACATAGGGCCTGCGCTTGGGGACAGTGACGCCATTGACGATGGATTTGGCGCTAACCTCTTTCCAGTTTGAGTGATTAGTTAGCAGTATAAGAAGGTAAATTGGTCATCCTGGAAAGCTTGTACATTCAAGGTTTTGATAGAGGTATGTATAGACGTTTTGTAATTTGTGCACCAAAATGCTCGGAAAATTACGGAGACGGTAACGATAGCGATAACGTTATCACGACCGTGACCTTGGTACAGAGGTGGAGCTTCTAACTAGGATCAAATCCGACCTTTCTTGTGTTAAAAAAGTTCTGTGGTCGTTGTCACAAGATTGGAGTTTATTGTCCTCTCCTGAATTTGAAGAGCTTTAGCCTCTCTGTAATGGAGTCTAGTAATGTTAATGAATTTTGATTTGGACTGACATGGCCTTGTTTCCAGATTAAGAGCACTCTTGTTTGCTAGATTATGTATTTTATGTTTTCTAATTTATAATCTTATTTTTATATTTTTAAATAATTATTTATTGTTAAATTATTTATTAAATAAAAATAATCTATAAAATTACAAAAGATGTAATGATGATAAATAATTAAATTAAATAGGATAAAATTAGTATATGAATTCATAATTTTGACAGCATATAAACATGAACATCAATTAATCAAAGTCACTTCCTCCTAAGCATCCAGTTGAAGTTGAGGTGAAGTGCGGAGTTCGGGAGATTCGATAGTACGCAGCGAAAGATGACGAACCTGAACTTGTAGGATGATGGAGTTGAAGGTGAGATATGGGTTTCATCACCAAGCAATTGTTCTGGTTACCTCAGCCATCCATCTTTGACTCGGGAGTTATTTCAAGCGAGACTAAACAACATGATAAGCAAATGCTTCGTTCGGACAGGTGATGAGAGTTGTCAAATGAAAGGTGAAAACAGATATCTATACGTGACATGGTGGTGTTACGACGTAATTAAACTCAAAAACGGCCGAGAAGTGCACCCTCATTACATTGGGACTACGGTCCACAACGGTTGCCGGAACTATCTCAGAGGAGGTTGCCTCGCTGCGTTTGAGGTTTCAGGAACGGTGGCTCTTGTTGCAGAGATGAAAGAGCTGAAAAGGACAAAAGGGTTTTGAGGAACTGTTGTTAAGAGATCAAGAAAGCTGATTCGAGAGAAGCACAAATTGGGCTTGGCTTGGTGGTTCCTTGAGAAGTAGGCGTGTGTCGAAAACAACTGCTTGTGTCAATTAAGCCCTTTGAAAAGAGTTTGGATCTTCTGTCCACTTTTATTCTGTCTAACTCTATCGAGGTTAAAAAATATTGTCGTTCTGCTTACAAAAATTTACAACTTTGTTAGTGTTCCAATTTTGATGGATTATGAGCCAAGCAATCGGGCAGAAATCCAATTTTTAAGAGAGCGGACATCCAATTTTCTTATTAAATACATAATTTATTTATATAATGTATTTAATAAATTATTTATTAATTTATTTTTTTATTTATGTACATAATTAATTATTTGTCTTTATTCTAAAAGTGTCTTAATTTTTGTTTGTTTGTTTAATTTTTTTTATCTTGATGATGAGTATAAATATATATTTTTATTATTATTGTTATTAAGAACAAAATTAATAATAATAAGGAATTTAATAATATTATTTAATGCAATTAATAAATAAAAATTAAATAATAATAAGAATAATAGTAAATAGAAAATTTATAATTATCATAATTTAAAACAATTAAATTAATAAGAATGATTAAATAAACATTATAATAATTAATAATAATATAATTTATAATAATAATAACAAGGAATATAAAATTAAAAAAATAATTCTAAAAATAAATTATAAAATAACAAATTATAAGGAATTTTATAATAAAAATTATTATTATTATTATTATTATTATTGTTGTTGTTGTTGTTGTTGTTGTTGTTGTTGTTGTTGTTGTTGTTATTGTTATTGTTATTATTATTGTTATTGTTATTACTATTGTTTTTTTTGTTTTTTTTGTTATTATTATTATTATTATTATTATTGTTCTTCTTCTTCTTCTTCTTTTGTTGTTACTATTATGTCTATCTTTTTTTTAAATTATTATTGTTTTATTTTTAATATATATTTTATGCAGGTTTATTGAAAATAACATCCCCACTTGTTACCATTGCCAAGTGCTGGAAATTGGTGCCCAGCACATACATTGTCGAGTCCACCAGTTGTCTTCCAATCGATCCTTCACGATTACATGCATCTATGGGCTATATAGTGTGCCTACACGGCGGGAATTATGGCATCATCTGAGTGGGCTCTCCATCGGTCCAAACCACCCTTGGCTCCTTATGGGAGACTTTAATTGTGTATGCAAAGTGGCTGAACGCATTGGAAACAACCCTCCCACAGCTTACTTCCTGCAAGACCTTCAGGAATTTCGCCTACTGCAAGGTCTCGATGATGCTCCCTCCACTGGGGAGTTTTATACTTGGCAGAAAAATCACCTTTGGGCTAAGCTTGACAGGGTACTCCTTAATTCTGCTTGGACTGCAAAAGGTTGGCATTGTTCAGCTCATTTTCGGTCTATGCGCATAGACTCGGATCATTGCCCTATAATTGTTGACTTCAATAAGGCTTCAGCCCGGGATAATCGCCCTTTCAAGTTTTTCAATAAGTGGCTGCAGCACCCTTCCTTCTCAACCATTGTTTCTTCGGCCTGGGCCCTTCCTACCCGAGGCTCTGCGCAGTATACCCTAGCCAACAAGCTTAAATCCTTGAAAACCCCCCTTAAACTTTTAAACTCTGTGGCATACGGGCATATCTCTGAAAAGGCTAAGACAGCTCAAGAAGACTTCCAAAGACAATACCAACTCTCCCTCCAATCCCCGGATGATCCCTCCCTGGCTGCTCAGTTGAACGCTGCACGTAAAAATGCACGACACCTTCAAGAAGCTGAACGACTCTTTTTCCAGCAGAAAGCTAAAGGTACACATTTGATGGAAGCTGATAGAAACACTCGATATTTTTCCCACTTGGTCCAGAAGAGGAATAGATTGAATGAAATTACATACCTTATCAAAGAGGATGGTACTCCCACCTCTTCTTTGAATGAAGTTGCTGCTTGCTTAGTATACTATTATCAGGAGCCTTTCGGCTCTACCTGTCAGAATGATCCTATAGACCCCCAAATTATCCAACAAGGCCCACTGATAACCCAGGAAATGAGTGGGTAGATGCTAAGTCCTATTACTGACTCATAAATTCAAAGTGCTCTTCATGACATTGGTAATGATAAAGCCCCTGGGGCTGATGGCTTTACTTCAGCATTTTTTAAAGATTAGTGGGAGATGGTTGGTGGGGAGACAATGGCTGCTGTGCATGAATTTTTTAGCACTGGTCGGATGCTCAAACAGCTTAACCACACTATCCTAACCCTTATTCCAAAATCCAAACAACCTCCTAAAGCCTCAGATTTCAGGCCTATAGCATGTCTAAATGTGACATACAAAATCATCTCTAAGATTTTAACGGAGCGTATGCTGAAAGTAGTGGATGCTATTATTGACCCCGCACAATCTGCCTTCATACCAGGCCGAGCTATGCAAGACAACATATTTCTGGCACAAGAATTAGCGAGGGGATACAGTCGTAAACGTATTTCACCTAGATGTATGCTCAAAATTGATCTCACAAAGGCTTATGATATGGTTTCATGGGACTTCTTGGCTGCCATGTTATCTGGTCTTGGTTTTCCGAAGGGCTTTGTGGATTGGATTTCTACTTGTGTTACCACAGCATCATATTCAATCTCTATCAATGGAAACCTGTATGGCATGTTCAAAGGTCGGCGTGGCTTAAGACAAGGAGACCCTATGTCGCCTATATTGTTTTTATTCTGCTTGGAATATTTGTCCCGCACTCTTCGTCACACCTGTATGGCTTCGGAATTTAACTTCCACCCAAAGTGCCAACCTCTTGGCATCACCCATCTAGCCTTTGTGGACGATCTAATGCTTTTCTCTCGGGGTGACATTCCTTCAGTTCGGATTTTACTAGATGGATTGACTGTTCTAAATCGGGTAGTTGGGCTGAAAGTGAATCATCTAAAATCTAACATCTTCCTGGGAGGTGTGTGGGGCTCTGACCGTGCAGCTATTCTCCACTTGACGGATTTTTGTTTAGGTGAGTTCCCGGTTAAATATTTGGGCATCCCCCTCGCTCCTATGAAGGTGTCTGTTGCCCAATATTCTACTCTTCTAAATTCGGTGGAAACATTTTTTTCTGCTTGGAATGGGAAAACTCTCTCTTATGCATGTCGGTTGGAACTCATAAATTCGGTGATCCAAGGGGTGCTTGGCTTTTGGCTTCAAGCCTTCCTTATGCCTATCGTGATCTTGGATAGAATAACCTTGCTTTGCCGCCTCTTCTTATCGCCTCTTCTTATGGGGGAGTAAGACTAGTTGACTTGCTTGGGACACGGTTTGTACGCCTAAACAGGAGGGGGGCCTAGGACTGAAAAAGCTGTAGGATCTGGAATTCAGCACTATTAGCCAAGCAGGTGTGGAATATACATGCAGAAGCGAATTCGCTGTGGGTAAAATGGGTCCATATGGTCTTCCTCAGGGGGGTATCTATTTGGGATTGGTCCCCTCATCCTCGGGATTCTCCTCTGATGAAGAAAATTGGCTCTATTCGAGATTCTTTGTTAGTTAAATTGGGGGGACGACTGACAGTTGTGGAAGGACTATGTAAGTTGTGTGTTCAGGGAAAATTCTCCTCTCAACTCATCTACGATCTGCTGCGTATTAAAAACGTTCCCAAACCACGGATGTCCTTCATCTGGAAACGTTACATCCCGCCTAAGTTTTCCTTTGTGACTTGGCTTGGGCTACGGAATAGACTCCCCACTAAAGATAACCTCTCCTTCCTAGACTTGGACCCTATTTGCATCATGTGTAAACGAGAGGTGGAAACCGTGGCTCATCTCTTTTTTACTTGTTCTTTTACTAACTTGGTTTGGCAGGACATTCATCGATGGCTACGAGTGACCAGACAAATGAGTTCTCTTACACGTGCAGTCAAATGGATTAAATGCGAAGCTAAGGGAGCCCTCCTGCGAAGTAAATCCATCTGAATCGCCTTCCTATGCACCGTGTACACCATCTGGACATCCCGCAATGCAATGCAACTAGATAAAGCTGCTATTCGATGGACTGATGTTGTTTTTAAAATTAAAATGACCACTTATAAAATTTTATTTCGCTTGTACCCAGCAGAACTTATTACTCCTCTATTTGCTAACTGATAGATAGAGCATGTTTGACCAGGGAACCTTGGTCTGTTTGCTACCTATTGGCCCTACGATGAGGGCGATGTTTCTACTGAGTTTTTTTGGTTGCATGGGCCCTCCTATTGGTTGCATGGTCCATACATCCCTCCTACTCACTTGGAGGATGCTGCCATCGCCAAGACGTGGTCCTAATCTGCTGTAGTTATATTCAAAAGCTATCTCTCTTTGGGCTATTCTGACTGTTAATTATCTATGGTCCCAACTTCTTTTGTCCCCAGTGTTGGATCGTATGTCAATATGAGGGTTAACCTCATTTTGGGTGTATATGGATTTAAGGGAATCTTTTGTGCACTAATGTGACTGAGTGGGGTATGCCCCTTAAACTCATGTACATAACATTTCTTTGATAAATATCATTTACCATTTATATAAAAAAAAAGAGTAAGATTGCATACTGTTGGATATCTCCTGACCTCGTTTATCAGTAGAACTTTTATTAAGATGGTGTTGTTCTTGTTATGCTAAACTACATTAAATCACTGTAAGTCACCAACAAATGTCTCATTTTTCTAATAACTCTCCATCATTGAACCACTTTCTCCTTCTTCTTCTTCTTCTTTTTACATTCTTTGATTAGTTTGAACTATAACCATTTAATGCTTCCATTTTGATGATAACATAATAATACTCTTAAGTCTATTAAAATATTCTACAAGCCTTTTCAATCTTATTTACTGGGTTATACTTCAAAGTAATATTACTCCATTATCATTTATTACACAAGAGAAAACTATAATGAAAAAGTGGAAACAAAATAAAATGTATTCTTCACTAATATTTCTTTTAATGTTTCACTAAAACTTTTTAATTTAAGTGTTTAAAGAAACCAAAATTTGGATTTTACCAAAAATACTTAGATAACACAGGCACTTTCTTTCTTTTTTGGGCGATTTTCTTATACCATGTCTTTATTTCTCTATGAACATTATTCTCATAACACTATGGAGTGTTCGACCAAAAGTTTATCAATTGTTTTTTAGCTTATTGATTAAAATTTAACTTTTGAATGTATTTGATGAATGACTTATTAGTTAGGTTATTTAAACCCAATAAACTAATTTCTAAAAACTTCATAATAAGAAATTTAGAGTTAGTTGTTTGCCTAATGATATTAGTGTCCTCTACTTTATTCTCTACTTTTACTTTGCGTGTTTTCAAAGTTGATTTTTTTAATCATATAATTTTGTCGTGAAGTTTAAAAGAATATAATAAAAAGGTTAGTTAAGTTTTTTAATCTTTATTTAATTTTATAATATTAGTTTATATTTAAAAAATTTTGAACATAAAGAGTCACACCAAATTAATATTGTTAATATATAAGTACTATATATCATATCTATGTCATACTATAATTATAAAATTTTTAATTTATTAAATAATAAATTTGATAAATATTATATGAAAAATACTAATATAATTTAACTCACTGCATCATTCATATTAATAGAGAATTTAACGTTTAATCATCATCATCATCATCATTATTTTTTTTATTAAAATTATAAATTTAATTTTTATAAAATTAAATATTTAAATCTAAATTATTATAAAAATATCTAACATAATAATAAAAAATATAATATTCATGCCTTTATAATTTAAAAAAATCCTCATAAGTCATTTTACACATCAACAGCTAACATTAAATAGTTAATTTTTTTCCCACATTTTATTAATAAATAACTAATATTATCTGTAGGTCAAATCAATTTATATAATCAACTATCAACTAATTATTGATAAAATAAACTAACAACTAATATATTCTGTAGTTTACCAAACATATCCTACGATGTTGCATTTTTTAGCTTTGGAAAAAGACGGAAAAAGGGAAAATAAAGAAAAAAGAGGCTTTGTTTTGGACACCGAAAAGTTTATTGTTTAGAGTATGCGTGATCAGCAGGCAAATTGACAAGTGGCGGACTAGTAATCTGCCGCACTTTGAGACATATACTTTATTGAATTGTGGTAGGAGAGCTGTCAATTTCTATGTATACTACAGTACCATACTCAAAACCCATATGGATTTGAAGATACTACGTATAAGTTAACCTTATTGTCTCAACAGCTTGACAACACATCGAAAAGAACAAGATGACAGTTTGAAAAAAAATGGCTTAGCACAGAACAGACGATCACACTGGAACTGTGGGAGGACACTCAATTCACCCATCAAGCTCAAATGCTTTCCAAGAACGGTACAGTTATCTTGTTCGGCGAGACATAACAGACCTATGAAAATTAACTCTGACCCGGCTGCCAAAGTGCCAAAACGAATGGATAATGTGATAAAAGTAAGATACTACTTATTTAGGAAGGAAAGCTACTACTAAGCAAAAGAAGTAGAATATGATTCAAAATTAGGCTGAACTTATAAATTGCTTGCACGTTATAATAAACATAATGTCAATTACCATTGTCAGGGACTTAGGAGGTAGAGAGTGCTTTATAGCCTTCCTTCTCAAGGGCTTTCGCCAAGCTGATATCGCCTGTTCTCACAATTTTTCCGTCCTCCTGGAGACCCAGTGGCACAAACAAGACAAAGACAACCCGTAAGGAGATAAAGAAACTAAATTTGGACTAAACCTAAAGGAAATTTTTTAAGTAGTTCATTATACACTTCGTAATAACTGCAAAAATTAGACAACTGTTCATGCAACAAATTAGCAATCAAGTAGTTGAGCAATTGGATAATCAGTTCCCTTCACTAGAAGTTCAACGAGCAATTCAGTTTTACCCTTTCTCATTCCTAACTAATATGATGTTTCAAAAAGAAGTTGGCAATTACTTGCTAATATAATCTCAAATTTCACTTTCCACTCTGCCCGGACAACCTTACCCCATCAACTTCAGATCAGATGTAAATATTCAAGTGTTACATGATGTATGCGGACCTTATGTATAAAATTCAGGAGCAGATATTCTTAAACAAAACTAATTATTTAAATTTAGAGTGTAATTACTTAAAAAGAGAGATCTATGTAAATTATAGAGAGAAGAAACAGAGATACATCAGAACCAAAGGGCTGGTCTAAAGACACTAAAATTTATTTCCATAAATTCAGTAGGATAACATCTGTAAGGCCGTGATAGAACTCAGAGTAATAGACTACCTCAGATTTTACATAAAAATAAAACTTGCTACAAGCAGGAATGCAAGAACCTAACCTGACCACGAATATGGATAATTAAACCTGACCTATTAGATACAATAGATGTAAAATTAAGGAAACATGTCATCATTGTCTGCTCTACCTTCCAGTTTTTAGAAGATTATTCATTAATAATTCCCAAAACTTCAAGTCTGGAATCGCCATAATAGAACATGCAAAACAATTATACAATTCCAGAGGGACTAGAGAAATTCAAAACTTCTTTCAAGATGGTATCACCTTTCTCAAGCAATTC
Organism: Erythroxylum cataractarum; assembly: GCA_024703695.1. Classification (NCBI taxonomy): domain Eukaryota; kingdom Viridiplantae; phylum Streptophyta; class Magnoliopsida; order Malpighiales; family Erythroxylaceae; genus Erythroxylum; species Erythroxylum cataractarum. Next base: position 55,453,621 of record JANJEY010000005.1, read on the forward strand.
TTAATACCATGAGAAGCTAAGGAACAAAGTTATGGATGGATCGAAATTACCAAATGATTCAAGGTCCTATGTGCATAGAAGCTTGCTCTCAGACCTAGAATAGTACTAGCTATTGATCAGCAACAAACATGGCCAACACTAGGACTTGATAACATAAAACCAACAAATAGCTTGAAAATGTGGATTATTTCCATGATATGTAAACCTTGTAATATAGAATTATAATTACCCTGACACTTACCATTATGTGAAGAGATGTGGGCTTGATGAATTCAAGAAGTCTTAGATAATGAGTAATCATCAGAACAGAATTCTTTGGTGTCAAGAGCCCATTCACTGCTTTGGCTACATCTTTGAGTGCATCGATATCTAAACCAGAATCAATTTCATCTAATATAGCCATGTCAGCACCCAAGACCTGCAAGACAGAGGATCAGATTATAATATGGAAGATGGGCTTAGCTGCCATAACAACAACAAAAAATTGCGGGGACTTCCTACAAAAATAAAATCCATTGATATATAGGCAATTGTTTTCTCTTTAATCTGATATAAGGATGACCAGAAAAGAAAAAAAAAACTTGTACACTCAGATAACCAAAAGAAAATGTTTTTCTGACAAATATGCTGTTTATAAAACATCTAATAAGCATGCTACTTATACAGATATACTTTTTAGAACTATCTGCAATGAACATCAGTCTAAGTGCTTGCGAAGATAAAAGTAGCAATACCAGTTGTATTTTCAACTCCATGTCACTATCAATAGTGCCTGTGGAAATAAAGGTACAGGGAACAAATGATAACGAACTAGGACAATAGGGAATAACTTTTACAAATACAACAGTTTATCCATTCTCTTTGCAATGTTCTACACAGGCCTTAAACCAATACAGATATCACTCAATTAAAGATAGTCCCAGTTAGCACTTCAATGTAACACATAGAAAGCAGATAAACTGTCATATAAGCTCTAACATTCAATGTCAACTACTGTTAAAAGGGCACTCACTACAACAGCTTTTCACCACATATTTTCTAGTCCGATGCACTAGAGAAGAATATCTCTCTATCTTTCTAACATACAAACATGAAAGACACCACTTGTTGATAAGAGCATGCACACATCCAGACAGCCACACATATATACTCTCAAACATAACTGTAAAACACCAATAAAAGAAAAACATGACTCTGAAATAGTACCGCGAGTTGCAAGATCTCATTGCGCTTCCTTTCACCACCGCTAAATCCTTCATTAACATTTCTATTGAGAAAATCACTCTTCATGTTTATCAGCTCAAGTTTAGGAAACAGGTATGCATAAAACTGAAATAGGGAAAAAAAATAAATCTCAGCAGTTCAAACCAATAGCGCAATGCAAAAATTGCTTTGACATAAGTCGATAAAAAGGCCAGAAAAAACCAAATATAGAACAGTCCTTGCCTATATAGCTCGATATATCCATACATATTATACATGTTACTAAAAATTCTACCTTTCAAAATACATGAGCAAAATTTCCAGATTAGAACTCTTCGTCACAGAACTTAGAAGTGATTTCCCATTAAATATTCAAAAGGGGATTGAAGTTGGACATGGAAATAGTCTACTTAAATGATTGTTTGTCTCTTAAACGTCAACTGAGGATACTTGCAAGTCATGCGTGTGGCTCAAGATGGGAATGAAGTAAAGAAATATGTGCCTCAACAACTACAGCCTGAAGTTTGAAACAACAAAAATACCATTTTAATTGAGTTTCTAACGTACCTCAATTGGTCCAAGCTCTGGTAGACCAAGCTTTCTTCTTCGAGCATTGTAAGCCATGTTAAGGAAGTCAATATTGTTAACACCTGGGATTTCTACTGGGGTCTGGAAGCTCATGAAAAGCCCAGCAAGAGACCTTTCCTCTGGCTCCATCTCGAGCAAGTTATCTCCTTTAAACACCACGCTCCCTCCAGTCACCTCATAATCTGGGTGCCCAACAAGAACCTAAAAATGCGCACGCCCAAAATCACCCTCTCCATCAATAAGACAAATTCATATCCAAATTATCTATGATCATTGAGTTGATAGCATCATCCAAAACACCGTTTTCAGTAATACAAACCTTCGACAATGTGCTTTTCCCAGAACCGTTTTTTCCCATAATAGCATGAACCTAAAAAACAAAAAAACAAATCACGAATTACTCTTTAAGTCAGAACAAGCAGAATGAAGCTACAAAGGTTTATGAGTATCGAACTGCGAACCTCTCCTTCATGAACAACTAAATTCACACCCTTAAGAATCTCCTGTCTTGACTCAGCAATGACGGCGGTCAAATCTTTGACCTCAAGCAGAGGCTTCTTCTCCGTTGAACTAGCACCGTCCACCGATTCAGCAGCAAAAAGCGTGGCGCTAACTGGATTAAGTTGCAGGCGGCGGAGGCGGCTGTTGGTGCGGGAACGGAGAGGGGCGCAAACATGATTAAAGAATCGAAAAGTGGAGGGTAAAAGGAAGAATTTAGAAACGGTATAAGGCGGATAGGAAGGAGATAGTGGTGGTAAAGTAGAAGTAGAGAGAGAGAAATTTGAAGCCATTGATGATGGGAAAAAGGCGAAGCGGTGAGAGGAGAGGACCGAGTGTGTAGAATGGAAGGTGCAGAAAATATATGTACAAATTTGAACAGGAAGAGAAGGAGAAATGAATATTGTTTAGGACAAAAACAGTCTAGGCTGAACGTGTTCGGTTTTTCCCATTAAAAGATAGGATTAGGAACTCAGAAATTAAATTAAATGATTCTGAACTAAAATTTTAGGAGCTTGCTATTATTATAAATTTTTAAAAATAATATTAACATTCAAAGTGTTGAGTTAGATAATTTATTAAGCTAAATGAATAGATTTTAGTTTTAAAATCTATTCATTTCTGTAATTTTAGAGCTTGGAAATTTAATTTAGCCTGTATTTTTAGTAAGTGATTGATCCGTTCATTTTATGATCGGACTGGTAAAAACCGTTGAACTGGTGAAAGAAAAAACCGGCCGATCCATTTAAAATGTTTTAATTTTGATGATTTCAGCTTGAATGAATATTATGATTAGTGATCTTTTTTTAATCTTTTTAATGAAATATAACTAGTGAGCTTTGTTATTTTATTTTGTGTTGAATTTGGTGAACTTTAAAAAAAAATTGTATATTTTAAAATTTGAAGGTTTAAGTTAAGTTTACAATTAAATAAATAAATAAATAAATAGTATGTTTAAAAATTATCTTATATATATATAATATAAAATAAAAATTTATATATTTATTAGTCACCAGTTCGACCACGGTTGAATTCCGGTTAAACCATTAACTCTTAAATTAGTTACTTCTTCGGTTCAATCACCGATCCAATTTTTAAAACATTAATTTACACGGAAAAAAAAACATACAGCTTCATAATTGTGTAATAGTCAGTGACATCCCTTTTTCTTTATTTTTGAAAAGGCGTTTGGTTTGAGGGTTTGGGAATGAAGGAATTGAATGATTGTAAAAAATAGTGTTTGCTTTGGAGTTTTCAATTCCAAGGGAATGGATTTATTCCATTAAGTTTGGGAATCTACTAAACCCTCCAAATAGGGTGGGTATCAAGTTTTCATTCCAATCTAGTGGTTACTATTTATACCCCTCCCCCACATAAGCAATTTTTATTCT
>JANJEY010000005.1:55460525-55472515 GCA_024703695.1 Erythroxylum cataractarum
GATTTTAAAACAATGCATATGTGTAATGTTTGATTTGTTTGTCCTGTATTGGGTGGCATCCACATATCCTCCCAGGGGGTATTTGGGTGTTACACAGTTGGTGCATTTGGTGTTGAAACCCAATGCAGCTTCATTCCTAGTCGGCACATTACGAATAACATCATCATTGCTCAAGAGGTCATCCACACGATGCGTCATAAATAAGGCAAGACCAGCTATCTAGCTCGCAAGGTTGATTTGGAGAAAGCTTATGATCGACTCAGTTGGGACTTTTTCCACAACACGTTGTCGGACATTGGTTTCCCTGCTCCGCTTATTCGTCTTATTATGCAGTGTGTGACCACGGTCACCATGCAAGTCGATTGGCAAGGCTCTAAGACTCCTTCGTTTCGTCCCTCTCGTGGTCTTCGTCAAGGCGACCCCCTTTCTCCGTACCTTTTCGTTCTGTGTATGGAACGATTAGGTCATCTTATTTCTTCCGAGGTGCGTCAGGGCCGTTGGCGCCCAGTCCATATGGGCTCAGCCGGGCCTCCCATTTCGCATTTGTTCTTTGCTGATGATTTGGTCCTCTTTGCCAAAGCGACTGATTCTCAGGTTCAACTTATTGCTCATATCCTGGAGGCTTTTTGCAAGGCGTCGGGCCACAAAGTCAACACTGACAAAACCAGGATTTTCTTTTGCAAAAATGTTTCTCCTGACGTCGCTCGTCGACTTAGTCACTTTTTGCATGTCACTCGTACGACCAATTTAGGGAAGTATCTTGGAGTTCCTCTCATCCACGAACGCACTATGAAGCACGCCTACCAGCATATTGTGGATGCAGCTACCAAGAAGCTCTCAGGTTGGAAGGCGCAGACCTTATCGCTAGCTGGGCGAGTCACCCTCGCCCAATCGGTTCTCTCTGCTCTCCCTGTTTTCACCATGCAGACGGTCCCCCTTCTCCGTCAACTCTGCGATGAGTTGGAGCGTCTCATACACACTTTTGTCTGGGGAGGTACCGATGACCATCGGAAAATGCATCTGTTCAGGTGGGATGACGTTTGTAAACCCAAACTAGCTGGGGGTCTCGGGCTAAAACGCCTCCGCACGTCCAATGATGCTCTCTTATCCAAACTTGACTGAGAATTGATTTCTCAACCTACCTCGCTTTGGGTATTCAAGTACCTCCTGGATCTGTCTACTATTCCCCTTTCGCTTCACCTCTCCCGGTCTTCCCACACCTGGCGGGGTATGGCCGCGACTTGGCAATATGTCCGCCAAGGCCTACGGTGGACGTTAGGTAATGGGCGACACATCCTGTTTTGGTTGGATTCCTGGGTGCTGGGATGTGGTTCTTTAGTCTCAGTGGCCACCACTTCTATTCCGACGACGGATCTTTACACCCCCGTGGCTGACTACATGACTGGGACTGGCTCTTGGCACTGACACCGGTTCCAGCACTACCACCCCTCTACCGCTTCATGGAAATTGCAGCGATCCACTTACCTCAAGCAAGCACCGAGGAGGATACGTTTTAGTGGGGCCCTACTCCCAGCGGCACGTTTACCACTGTGTCTGCTTACAACTTAATCGAGAGGACTGATTCGGGTTCGACTGATCGAGCCTAGGCTCCTATCAGGAAATGGGCCGGTCCATAGCGGATTTGGGCTTTCCTTTGGCTAGTGCTCAAGCAAAAGCTTCTGACTAACCAACAACGGATGACCAGACATCTCACGCCTGACAGCCAGTGTCCTTCCTGTGGTCTGGTGGAAACGACATTGCATGCCTTGCGGGACTGTAGGCAAGTTACCGCTTTCTGGTGTACTTTTGCTCCTGTACTTAGTGACTCGGATTTCTTTGGTCAGGATGTTGCTCAGTGGGTTACAAGCAATTTGTGTAAGAGCGACCGATTTCAGCAGTTTCCTAAGTCCACTATTTATGGGGTGGCCTGTTGATTCATTTGAAAATGACGCAATAAATCTATATTTGAGGGGGGCTTCACATGACCTATTGATGGCCATCGGGCGGTCTTGACTTATGTCCACTTGATTGTCCGAGCTAGCTTTTTTTTATCCACAATTCTCAGCTATTCGGAAACTCTACGCCTTCTCTTTTTCAATTCAATTTCATAATTTTATGCTAAAATTATGACACATCACCAAAATTATAAAATCAGCGCACGCAACTCTCACGAGTTTTCACGCCATGTAGCTTGGAGTTCTCTATCGTATATGGATCCTAATAGCAAGAGGTCGCTTGCTATTAACTTTTATGCTGGAATTGAAGCAGTGAAGTGAACTTTAATTGATGTTTAATGTAACAGCATTGACGAATCCTTAAAAAAAGATAAACCAGTACAATTTGAATTCCAATGGTAATTCAAAGCTTCAACTCGTATCAGAAAAGTACCTATAGCTCGAAATGATGGGTAAGTAGAGCAGAATGTCTTTGGGATAAGTAAGAGAAGAAAAACTGCAAAAACAGAAAGGCTTCTGTTGCAAGTTGCAACTAACCATCGGCGGGTGACCAAACGCTCCACAATGCCCTCCCACATCTTCTCTTTTGTTGTAGGCAATCAGTCTCATTATTAATATTTAAATTATGTTTTATAGAAAAATATTACCAGGCTAACGTTTGAATTTTATTCATACCATTTAGTTTTATCGGTAGTTAATCAAAAATTAAAAAAAAGAGATAATTATGAACAATTTTTGTCTTTAACTTTTCAACAGTGAGTCGGGACTCAATCGGAGGTCCAAATCTTTTATCTTCTGTTACAGGCAGCAGTAAAAACAGCCCAAACAACACATACAGACAACGCACGCACGCTTTCGGCTTTCCCCCAACTTTCTCTCTTTCTTCCTCTTCGTCACCAACTCTTCTCGATTCTTTCCTCTTCCTTCTTCTTCTTCTTCTTTCATACAAACAAACCAACGCTAGAAAACCCTTTAGTCAACTTGAACTTTGGAATTGGATCTGTGAATCTCACAAGCTTGTGGATGTTGTAATGGCATCGGCTGCGAAAACGAGTAGTCGGTCTCGAGGAACGGGAGTCAAGGAAAATGGAGTCAAAGTGGAGGAAGGTCTCAATGTTTTCAAGTCCGATAAGTTCGACCCCGACGCTTTTGTTCAATCCAAGTGTTCTCTCAACGACAAGGTTTCTTTGGCTTCTTCAATTTTATTTTCCCTCTGTTCAAGACAAAGTTATATTATTTCCCTATTTGCAGGAAATAAGGCAATTGTGCTCTTATCTTATGGATTTGAAGAAAGCTTCTGCTGAAGAAATGCGTAAAAGTGTTTATGCTAACTACACTGCATTCATACGGTAAACAACATATTTTCTCCAATTATTTTGTTCTGGTTGGTTTATAAAATGAAATGGCTACTGAAATTGAGGCGCAACTTTTTTAATTGGTTGTGGTGTACATTTGTGATTTGCGCTTGTGTGTTAATTGCGTGACTTCATCACATTTTAGTTGCAATTTTTGTCTGTCTGTGGCTCGTATGTATTCAGGCGCAGAATCTTAGGTATGACCTTAGAGTTTGGGATTTATAGTTGTTTTTGACTTCTTGTTTACAGGACGTCGAAGGAGATTTCAGATTTAGAAGGGGAACTTTCTTCAATCAGAAACCTGCTATCTACTCAGGCTACATTAATTCACAGTTTGGCAGAGGGAGTGCCAATTGATTCCCTATCTGTTAAACCTTCTGGGAGCATTGAGGCAGACGGATCATTGATTACTGAAGATAGAGAATCTTCTGAACTTGAAAAATGGTCCGTGGAATTTCCTGATCTCCTTGATGTTTTGTTAGCTGAGAGAAGAGTGGATGAAGCCCTTGAAGCCCTTGATGAAGGAGAGCATCTAGTCTCTGACGCAAAAGAGAAAAAGCTTTTGAATCCTGATGTGCTTACATCCTTGGAGACATCTATCATGGAGCGCAGGAAAAAGTTGGGGGATCAACTTGCTGAAGCTGCCTGCCAACCTTCTACCCGTGGCAGTGAACTTCGTGCAGCTATATCAGCTCTTAAGAAGCTTGGTGATGGCCCTCGTGCTCATACTTTACTTCTCAATGCACATTACCAAAGATATCAGTATAACATGCAAAGCCTGCGCCCATCAAGTACATCATATGGAGGAGCATATACTGCTGCTCTATCACAGATAGTTTTCTCTGCTATTGCTCAAGCTGCTAGTGATTCATTGACAATCTTTGGCAAAGAACCAGCTTATGCTTCTGAGCTTGTGATGTGGGCTACAAGCCAAACGGAGACATTTGCTGTTCTTGTTAAAAGGCATGCATTAGCTTCATCAGCTGCTGCTGGAGGTTTACGAGCTGCTGCAGAATGCGTGCAAATAGCTTTGGGTCATTGCTCTTTGCTGGAAGCACGTGGCTTAGCACTTTGTCCTGTTCTTCTAAAACTCTTCCGGCCTAGTGTTGAACAGGCATTAGATGCTAATCTTAAGCGAATTGATGAGAGCACTGCTGCTTTGGCCGCTGCTGATGATTGGTTGCTTACTTATACTCCTACAGGGACTCGACAATCAATCCGTTCTTCTGTTACATCACTTATGAATACTTCAGGATATCAGCACAAACTTACAAGTAGTGCTCATCGGTTTAATGTAATGGTCCAGGTCAGCATTGATTGCTCTCTCTCCGTACATTAAATGCATTATCAAGTTGAAAAGAGAATTATACCCATTTAAGAGACCGTTTTGTCTCAGAGTTCTAGCTCTCATGCACGGACGGTTTCTATAAATTAAATTGGTTTCTGTTCTCTTTATCGATACTGACCAAGTAGACAATTTAACTTCCCTATTCCTGGCAAGAAAATGTGACCTGGTTAAGTGAAATTCTTCACATTCTTTTAGGCACTATATCACTGGCAAATGCTTATGGTTGACATAGTCCTTCCAAGTTAGGCTTGTGCTTCAATTATTTTGATTGTTTTTAGTTCTTTTTCTCTTTGTTGAGAAAATTTCAACAGAACAAGCATTGAAAGGTGCTTTCTGCTGGTCTCTCATCTTCTCATTCATACTGATGTGAAAGTCCTCTGTATTCAGTGTTTAATTTCTGTAAAGATACATTACCATTTATTAATCTTTGTGATGCTTCTCAGTTGAGTCATGCTTCATATGATGTATCTGGTTTCTAATTGATGTTGATTGATTCTTCTTTCATCTGGGTAATCATTTCTCCAGGATTTCTTTGAGGATGTAGGACCACTATTAAGTATGCAGTTAGGAGGGCAGACATTGGAAGGTTTGTTTCAAGTATTCAACTCGTATATCAACATGCTCATAAAAGCATTACCAGGTTCGATGGAAGAAGAAGCAAATTTAGAAGGTTTTGGAAGTAAAATTGTGAGAATGGCCGAGACTGAGGCCCAACAGATAGCATTGCTAGCCAATGCGTCATTACTAGCAGATGAACTATTGCCTCGTGCAGCCATGAAACTGTCTCTTGTAACTCAGGGTAATTATAAGGATGATCACCGAAGGCGACCTTTAGACAGACAAAATCGTCATCCTGAACAAAGGGAATGGAGGAAACGACTCGTTAGCTCAATTGACAGATTAAAAGATACTTTCTGTCGACAGCATGCACTAGATCTCATTTTTACAGAGGATGGTGACAGCCATCTTACAGCAGAAATGTATATAAACATGGATGGCAATGCAGATGAGGTGGATTGGTTTCCATCACTAATATTTCAGGTACTTTCTATAGTTATTGATGCTCTAACAAACTACACTTCCCCGTTCCCTCAATGCGAGAGTGTGTGTGTGCTGTCTCTTTCTTTCTCACTCTATCTTCATGATAAACGTATAGAAATGTGATCCCTAGTGTCTCCATTGTTGTCTTGTCAATGCTTTAAATTGTCGATGATATAATCAATGATTTGTGGTTTGCATGGAAGAATCTGAATAGAAAGGATTCGTAACTCGTTGAGCGTTATTATTAAACTTTCCTTTGTTCAAATTGGAAAAAGATTTGAAGCTTTTCTGGATGGCAATATCATTGTTCACCAAGAAGCAATTACTTGGGATCAGTTATTGAAACTTTTACTGTTTACTTCTAACCCTCCATATGTATTGAAGGTCAGTTCTTGTTTTGTAATACATTTTATGGCTACATGTTCAATAAAACTTGATAACATGCTTGACAAGGTGCATTTTTTGGAGCCATACACCTTTTATTTGAAGACATCTTAAGTGCCACTAGATCAATAAGTTTCATTTATTCTTTGGTCATGGAGCCTGTTCATATTCTATTTCCTTCATATTATGAATGTACAATCTTTGCTAGCTATATAAGGCCTTCCGTCCTGGAGTCGATGAAATCATTTATCAGGGTTTGGGGAAAAAAGATGTTATTACTAAGTGGTAGGAATTGATTGGTATCATTGTGTCAATGGATGCTTAAGTCAAATTAGGAAAACCATTTGTTGTGTCCCACAATTTAACATTGGTTTGAAGGTCTCAATGGGAGCAGGCATGCAGTTTCTAATGGATAAAGCTGTTAACCCCTACGTTGTTCATCTTTGGAGAACACAATCCTCTTGATCTTTTGAAAGCATGTGCTGTAATACTACGCAAAGCTTGTTGCCAAAGATCCTCAACATTTGTCTTTGAATGAACTTCCATCTCATTGATAAATGTCCTTTTATTTTTACCTTCATGGATATCTCCTCTGGTTTCTAAAACTCTCATAATGCTTACCTCTCTTCTTAGCAATCCTAGCGGTGGATGTTATCATGGTTAAACACACCACACCTTCTAGATAAGGATTTCAAACACTCATTTAAAAGACACATCTTCTAGATGAGGATTTTGATCACTCATTTAAAATTAGTAAGTATCCTTCCCTGTCTACCCAAGAAGTTATCTTTCATATGTCCATGAGACATTTAAAATTCCTAACAAGTGCTGGAGAGAAGTTCGCTCATTGCTTCCTAGAGGAAGCAGACATGAGCCACGAGATCTTTGACAATGAACATGAACACATTCCTTTTGATATGGAAGAATGTAAAGCTAGATAACTCTTAACTTCTGTCTGACATCAATCGATTATTCCATTTGAGATTCTTTTTCACCTTGGAAGGGATTAGACCCTAGGAGACGGGAAACGGGAATCAAACAGGACCCTGAGGTCCTGGGTGGGTTGCCTATTTCTCTTCCCCATTTTAGGTAGTTTTGAGATTGATACTTGTTGTTCAATAGTGATCCAAACTCTCCTGTAGTTGACATTTTCGTTTGAATATATCATTACATTTCATTATGAACAATATATTCAATTTTGCTTCGAGGTTGCCTATCACTGGAGCTATACCCTTTTCCCATTTGATGTTGTTTTGAGATAGATATTTGTTGTTCAATAGAGATCCAAATTGTTCTGCTGTTGGGATTTTCTTTTGTAGATATCATCACTTTTCATTATAGTGAAAATATTCAGTTTTGCTTTGAAACAAGTCATGCTCCTTGTGTCGATATCTTTGAGTTTTTACTTGTACTTTTATCTTTTGATGCTGGAATGTGCTATGTAATAGTCTAGGATTGGGCTATTTCTTGACAATGAAATGGATTCACATGATTTATATCTCCACATATTTCTTTTGATTTCTTTGTCTAGTTTATTCGTAAATAACATTTTACAATGTTCTTGTTTACATGACTTCCATAAAGCATTTGGAATGACGTGATGCCAAGTTTCAGCATTTTAGGTCTGGATATTACATATTGAATCACCTAAAAATGCAAATGTATATGCACATGCATTAAAGACTACTAAATTTTCTTTCCTCGATTTCTCTTTGACAGCTAACAATTGTCACTCTTTCTAAATGTGTTAAATACAGGAACTTTTTCTGAAACTGAACCGGATGGCTAGTATAGCGGCTGATATGTTTGTAGGCAGGGAACGATTTGCTACATTGCTGTTGATGAGGCTTACAGAAACAGTTATCTTATGGCTTTCAGAAGATCAAAGCTTTTGGGATGATATTGAGGATGGCCCAAGACCTCTAGGTCCTCTTGGTCTACGACAGGCACACAAATCTTGCACTTCTTCTTCACAAGTTTAGTTTCTGAGTTGGTTGCTAATCTGCAGCATTTTCTTGTATATTTTTCAGTTTTACTTGGATATGAAGTTTGTTTTGTGCTTTGCTTCCCAAGGACGCTATTTGTCAAGAAATTTGCATAGAGTTGTCAATGAGATCATTTCTAAAGCTATCGCAGCATTTTCAGCCACGGGGTTTGATCCAGATAGGTACGGATGCTAGTTTCTTCCTTTTCTTATGGTTACGAATTTACGGTAATTGTCCTCTGTGTGCCATTTAAATCTGCATGAACTTTGTTTGTACAATTTGAGGTTATGGTGGAATTTTGAGGTCAATGAGATTTAGTCCACCCACTTCCAAAGCACGTGGAAATAGTTCCACTTCAATGTGATATAGTTGTGAAACTTTGGACGTCACATCATTATTGCGTGACCAATGGGAATGCCTAGGAATTTCAAAAGTTGTTAGAACTGTGAGTAAAAGATATAGAGCTCTCCAATAATTTCACCAATCCCATAGAAACTCCTTTCGACAATAAATTGTGAATTTTTGTTTATTATCCAATTTTACGTATTTACTCTTTTAACCTGTATCACTATTTTCCTGTCACATTTGCATATGAATCTATTAGAAACAGCTTCTCTCCTCTCCTATATAGGAGTGAGGCTGTGTACTATCAGACCCTCCCAAACTCCGCTTCAATGCGAGACTTTGGGGGTATGATGATAGGAGTGAGGCTGTGTACTATCAGACCCTCCCAAACTCCGCTTCAATGCGAGACTTCGGGGGTATGATGATGATGATGATGATGATGATTCAATCTTACTAATAAGTAATATGGAATTTTTTTTAAATATTTTATTTATAATTCATAATTTTTAAATATATAGAAATTGATTGATTTATATTTACTGTTAATCAACATTTATTTATTGATTGTTTTTAGTCATATCAACTAATATTCTCGAAATCAATGTTGATTAATTTTCTTTTCATATTAGCTTGTTGGATTTAGTGTTAGTGGTGATTAATTTTTTTTATGTTTTATTAGTTAGTCATCGTTAGAGTTAATTAAATTTTTTTTCATTATCAGTTGCTAGACTTGGTGCTAATATGAAATAATTTTTTCTATTTCATGGATTCGTTGGACTTCGTAATGAATAGTTATGATTATTAATAAATTATTAATAATTTATTAATAATAAAATATCAAATTAATTATTAACATTAATTAAGTAAAAATGAGATATTGGTAAGCTTATTTACTAGTATTATTACGCAATATATAAAAATATATTGAAAATTTTAATTTATTATCATGTTATCATATATCAATAGAGGAAGTTATTAATTAAATAAATTAACATTATATATTACACACTTATTTACTTTTTAATATTAGTGATAAAATGTTAATATCATAAATCAATAAAGTAATGAAAATTTTTACAATTTTATTTATTAATAGTAAAAATCAATAAAACTAATTAGTAATTATTTATAATACTATGAATTATAGATAAAATATGAGAAATTTTCATCTTATTTTGTATCATAATAAATAAAAATCTTATTTAATGACTTAATTTATTATAAAATATTAATAAACTAACTTGACCTATTAAAATTTTAATACCTTTTAATTTAAGTATTAATATATGAATACGATAAATTAATAAAATATAAGAATTTTTACTATTTCATTTATTAACAATGAAAATTGATTATTGCTTATTTATAAAAATATGAGTTGTAAATAAAATATGAGAAATTGATCATCTTATTTATCGGTAATAGTACATAATAAATAAAAATTTTGTGAAAATTTAAATTATTTATTAAACTAATAAATGTATTAATAAAGTTATTTAATAATACATATTGTATACTATTATATTATTAATATAAATAATAGTTATTTAAATATGATAAATCAATAAATCAATATGTTGGATATATACTATCCCTGTGCTAACTCCTAATAAGTTTCTTGTGGGTTGCCAACTTCCAATCACACCCCTCTATGACGTGGTTGTTTACTTAAATAAAGTTTGCCACGTGTACTCCATTAACATTTTTAATAATATTAACGGAGAGTGTTTGAGGAAACTGAGGGTTTCTCACGAGATTTGTGAAATATAGGAGGTTTTGGTAGAATTGATGAAATCACATGGGAGATTGGTGTTTTTTACTCTTCATAACTAAAATTCTTTCACAACTATTAATGAAAATGGCCTATAGGAGAAAAGGGAATAAACTCGGGCTTGGATAATTAGGTATTGTGAAAACTAATTGCTATACAAAAATAGGCAGTTTCATTGTTAGATGAGGTGGCTTTATAGAGAAGGTAAATTTTCATTTCTGGGGTGGAGTTCATGTTTATCCAGTAACGAGAAGCTCTGGTTTCTCCTATTAATGTCTAATATCTGAAGAATCTAGTTCAATATTCAAGTGTCTGAAGAGCAGCAAGTCTGGAATTAGACGAGGGATAACGCAGGTCGTGTTAAAGATGACATCTATAATAGTGGAGGTGCTGAATTCCCATCCTGATTCACAAATCAGATCACGTTTCTTCATGATTAGTTATTGAAAATTATAAAATTTTCATCGTAAGTTACAAAAAAAGTCATTATGTATTTCCCTGTCGAAAAGTTAGATTCTGCCCTGATCCAATTGTTGCTAATTCATCTAATTCTGCCTGGTGTAAGAACAAATTTGTTGGTTATGAAGAGTGGTGCACTATAATTGTTGGAATGGACCATTACCATGATAACTCCTCATCTTCATTATTTAGCTTGCAAATGTGTAATTAACATATGATATAATCCTGAGTGACGATTCACATGAGCGCTGTTGTTCTATCTTACTGCACTGTTCCTTCGGGTGTCTCTAGTTATTTTTTATTTTCCTCTGGGATGAGTGGGGGCTCCTGGTCAATGAATTGGTTTTGTTTACTTGATTGGATGCAGCAAATAGATAGGCATAAGTTTCTAGATATCTTAGAACATATAGAATTGAAGTATTTAGCTTTTTGTTGGCTGACATCTATGATTTTGGATGCCAGCGTACTGCCAGAAGATGACTGGTTCAACGACATTTGTCAAGAAGCCGTGGAAAGATTAAGTGGAAAGCCAAAAGCCATTGACGGGGATCGTGAACCTAACAGCCCAACAGCCTCTGTCTCAGCACAGTCAATTTCATCTGTCAGATCTCACGGGAGCTCCTGAGGGAATGTTTTTAACTCCCTTGTAAAGTAGACTCTAAGCAGAATGCGTTATGATTTGTAATCAGATTGCCACATTCTTTATTTTGTTCGATTTCACCCCCTCTTTCTTCCAGTTATGTGTTACCTTTATTTTTGTGGGCTGGGGTTTTTATGCAAGGCAGAATTCTTTCTTGGACACTGATTTAGGATTTGAGCCTGTAAATGTTGATACTTTTATTTGATGCTGAATCAAAATGTATAATCATTTTTTGCCTATCATGGTGTTCTTTGTTCATTCTCTATTTTGGCGATCATTTTTTTGGTTGATATTCAATTTATGCAGGCAGCTATAACACTTCGTATTGGTGAGTCATGGTCGGTAGCGTGTGCCTTCGTATCCTTGGATTTCCTTCTCTCAAAGTTGAGAATTAGCCTTCCTTTGCGGTGGTCGTCCAGAGGTCGTATCGATCTACTTATGCACCATCCGCAATTTGGGTGGATTCATCCCTCTTGGAGACTACAATTAGAATCCATTTTCACTTGGTAAACGCACGAAATAGAATTCGTAGTTGCGGTCACGTTGTGAGCCATTAATGATTTACCGGGGTTTTTTAACAACTAGCAGGTTAACACTGTGCATTAGTACCTAGTGAATTTATACACATGACAAAATTTAACATGAAGAAGAACTAAGATGAAATGACTTTCTTTCAGATAAGATAAAAATAGTTTACATGTGTACTA
>JANJEY010000005.1:55571743-55594147 GCA_024703695.1 Erythroxylum cataractarum
GAAGCTTTAACTAGAGGACAAAGGAAATTTGCATGAGTGATAAGGAGGAACTAAACAAACTATAAAAAACCTCCAAATTGTTGCTCTGCTGTGTCGAGGGTGCCTGAAATTGGCCTTGGACACATGAGCAGTGCTAGTAGCCACCTGATGATAAACCTGAAATAGATTTTGTGTATGTAAATATGCTCCTCATTTGCATTTAATTGAAAAACTTTCATCTTAGGCAAGCTTCATTGAGTTGTGTTGGAAATAAAGTCTAAACATCCTCATTGCACCATTTAAAAAATAAATTAATAATAATAATATGTTTAAGGTGTAATTTACACTCATAATGAAGTTATTGGTGCTATTCACTGCTTTTGTATACGTACTATTCACATTTTGATTTGAGGTATTTTTTTGCATTTATGGTAATTAAGGGGTTGTAGGAGGATTAACAATCATATCAAGTGTGGTAAAATATTCTTTGGTAGCAATCTATTTGAGTCATTTCTTGTGTTTGATTTTCTTTGTCGTTGTGTGTGCTTATGGACAAGCACAAGTATAGTGGTGAGTATTGATGTGAGTGTATTTACTTGTTGAGTGTTAATATTGTTAGTTGTGTTTATGTTACTTTTCGTTCTTGGTTTAGTAGTTTAGTTTAGTTTTTAGGTAAGTTTGATGTTTTGTTAAGTGTGAAGGAATAGGGGAGCAAGTTAATAAAAGTTGGTGAAAGAAACAAGGAAAATGGATCTGGTGTGATCACGAGGTAGAATGGTGCTAGCACATGAAAGGTGCGATCACGAGTCACTACAGTACGATCACAATATCAATGGGACTTCTAAAGGTTGATTTAGGTGTGATCGCAAGTTATCACAATCAAGAATTTTGCACTTCGGGTGCAATCTCTAGTTAAGTAAGGTGCGACCGAACGTAGAACTTTGGACCAAAAGATAGGCTATTTACTTACGGGTGTGATCGCAAGTGTCAGGGTTCGATCGTAGTACACAACTTTAGGGGCAATTCTGATAATCATACTACAATTACCCGTATGCTTGCGGTTGGTATATGAGTGCATTCTATTTCATTTTATAACTCATCAAGTTTTTGGCATCGGTACTGGGGATTTATTTAACATCATTTTCTAAGTTCAATTACAGGTTGATTTAACTAGTTCATTTCTATGCAAGTGTATGTCCATGAGAAAAACGAGGAATTCGAGAAAGCCTTTGGTTGAATTTCACGACGAAGTTACTCATTCAGAAACAACTCTACATCAAGCTGCTGAAGACACTTGGGTAATTGAAACTGAAATACCAGACAATATCGTGGAAAAGGAACAAAGAACATTGATGGATGTGGTTAGGTCTGGATTTTAGAGAAATCAACAAAGTGTGACACAACCTACCATTTAAGAATGAAGTTTATTAGAGGGAGAATTAAAACATCCCGTTTCCATACTAAGGGTTAGAACCCTAGGTTTTTGTAAATGAGAAATAACAATGAGAGATTAGGAAATGCACTTCATGCTCATGCATAATATAGTGCACATACACATGAATTTGATTGTTGTACATATTGAAATGTTTTTTTTCATACAACTAACTTGACATTTTTAGGGTATAAATGATTATTTCAATGTGATTATGATATGGATAGTGAATATTTTACCTTAAAACTTGATCTGGTGAATTAAATTATTGATTTAGAATTTTTGGTGAAATTTGAAAATTTTCTGAAACTATGGGTATTTTTAGACTAGGAAAAATATCAAGTGGCAAGACAATTGATAAATGATAGTAGAAATAAGTGTCAAATGTCAGTAGAAATTAGTGATAAGTGACACTAAGATTTAATGACAATTATCATTGAAAATTAGGAGACAATTGGATTAAAAATTAGAGATAAATGGACTAGCTTTTAAAAGAGCCAATTGGAGACCACAATAAAATGACAAGTGGCAAGTGACAATTGTCACAATAGTTGCCACTCACCACTAATGATTTTTTTGACCTAAATTAAAGACCATCTCATGGTCTTTCACTTGTCATTTTCGATACATGCTTTTTGTCTTCATCTTCTTCATTTGCTCTCTTCTTCACTCAAGAACATCTCACTCTCACTCCGATCATGTTGATTTTTGTCCAACTCTTTCACTTTGTTTCTTCAAGATTCATTGTCTTCTCCATCTTGTTACTAAAAGACCCAACCTATTCCACCTTAAAAGTTTATGATCATGTATGTTGGAGGAGCTAGGGTTTCTTGGGGACTCTTAAAGAAGCTTTGGATAAATCAAGTAAGTAATATATTAATCTTCATGGTTTTGTTAAATGAAGCATATTTGATGATAGTTTAAGAGGATGGATGATCATGAAAAAGATGTTGAAAATATATGTGTAACATGGGTGAACAATGAACATATACGTGTCTTGCTTTTATGTTTTAATGGGTAACAGATTATGGAATGATATAATGTTGGATTAGTTGAGTAAATGGTGTTTTATATATGTTGGAATGTGGGTAAAGAAATGAACACATTGTTGTCTTGTTTTTGTTTTTATGGTGATCAATATTTCTTAAGTTGTTGTAGAGATGAGTTTAAATACAATGATCATTAAAAAGGGTGTAGGAAAAATTTCCATAAAATTTTGATAGATAATGGGTTTTATATTTTATTTTCTTGGTGTATTAATGTGAATCTCTTTGAGTGTTTTGAAGATGAAATAAAATGAGTCCAGAGTTAAAGAAAGGAAGTAATGTGGTGTCTTGAAATGGGCAGAATTAAGGTAATAGTTTGAAGTGAAATGAAGTTGAACATGTGCAAAAAGTTGATCATCAATGTATATATACATATGTTCTATTTTTAGTGTTTATGATCAATCATGGGCTATAATTTGTTTACGAATGATATTGAGCTAAAATGGAGTTAAGAATAACGGGGAAATGATGAGTAAATAAACTAGAAATGATAGACCAAGCATAAGGTGTTAGTGTAGTAAGTAAAGAGTTAAAAATCTAGAAAATATGGATACAATTGGATATATTTTAGGGTAAGAGGCATAAATTTTCTATGGATGTCAGATTGAGATCATTTAAGTATGTTTTCGAAGAGGACTTCAAGTTCTACAATTTCTATAAATACCCAAGGAGAGATTTTGCTATATAAAGGGTCAAATTTTCACATTTTTGTAAGTGACTAGTGAAGGTCCACCCAGTGGACATGATGTCCCTTCAAATAGATATGAGTGGAACTGAAAAGCTGGAAAACCTGAGAAGGTCTGCCAAACAGACATAAAGTCTACCCAACAGACATTCACTTGCCATTTGGACTTAATTTAGGCTTGAACGGAGCTTGAATTGAACCTAGAATGATGATTGGATTAAGTGACTAAATGTGTGATATGTATCAATTGATAATTGAGGTTATAAACTATTGAATGAATTGTTGATATCAAAGTACCAAAGGCATGAGTGTAATGGGAATGAAGATGTCATGATTGTAGTTATGATTCAAAGGAGTTGAGTAATATGTATTAAGTAAATGCGAATTAGAATTGATTATTATGAGAGCATACAATGTTAGAAAAGACATGACGAGAAATTGATCTATGATATTTGAATAACCAAATGTTCTTGAGGTGTAAGCCTAAAAATAAGCTAGACACATATAAAGGATAAGGATTGAATGGTGAGCTTAGAATGATCATGTACAAATGAAGTGTAAACCTATGTTTGATTAGACATATATGATTTATGAAATGAGAATGAACATAAGATGTGAATTTAGGTAATATAACTGGGATTATCATTGAGCATGCATTATACACACACTTATACATATGTATGTGATTGAGTATTCATAAGTTTATGCAATTAATAATGTGTGCACAATATGTGTATTGCATGATGTTGATATACATGATAAAATGTTCGCATCCAGACGTTTTTTGGATCATGGAAGCTATTGCCAATCTGGAGCGTACTATGAGTCGATCCAGATGGTTTCATTTTTTTGTTTATTTTATTTTAAATTTCTATATTGCATTACTTCTGAACATGAATATGATCGAGACAATTCTAGACATTAATAGTCCAAGGATTTTGATAAATGTGAGAACATAAGAAGTGTTCCTTGTTTGTGAATCTGACATAAATATGTGTACTCAACAAAACTGTTGAATGTCAGACTTAGGTCTGATGACATGTGAAAGTGAATCTGTAAAGTGAAATAAAGTAAGTGGTTGATCTTATATGACTGATGCATTTCATTACATGAATGCATAATAACATAAAGGCTGTTGTGACCAGAGTAGAAACTAAAAAGGAGCTTAAAACTCAGAATGTGATTAAGAACCGAAGGCTCACTATGTATAATGAGCCTAGTATTCCCAATGGATACGAGATAGTTATCAATAAGGCTGGTATCCATAATGGATATGGGATAATTATAGGCACTCAGTCAGAATGATAACTATTAAAAGTGAGTCTCATGGGCGTTGCATATAAATTTGATATGTATGTTTTGAATGATTAAAAAGAACTTTTTGACTACTCTGAATGTGAAAATTGAAATAAGTGATCAAAATGATTTGTAGCACCCCACTCCCGCAATGACCCGAACCCTCTATCGATGGTGATATCCGAGTTCGTGCCCTACGAGGGTGGCGTGCTAGAACACTCAATCATTCAATAGTCAGTATAGATTTTTTTTCTTACCTTATCTTGAAATCACAAACACACACGATGCGGAAGCCAATGATCACATAGAGTCCATAATAGTTTCAATGGCCAATTGGGCCCTGTCATAATTACAAAGCACTTAAGTTGGTTTGACTTTACAAATGACATAATCATTTGTAAAAAGTTCATAAAACACAATTTTATAAAGAAATAAGAAAAAACTAATGTATATGCGGACTGATCCCGACCTCTAACCTTCACTTGAATGTTGTAGGTATACTCCCGTTGGCCTAATGGGGTATTCTTCTAATCCTAAAAAATAGTTGCAAATTTTGAGTGAGTTTTGCGAACTCAGTGAGTGACCATCATCGATGGCTCACTCATCACATAACATATACAATTCACATAATTCACATCAGTTCGTTAACAATCATAATGAATCAAATACACTTAATCATTCATTTCACATATTACATTCAACACATATTGTATTCAAAAATCATTCATATCATGAATATGCAGTTCATATGAGACTCTCTTTCTAATTGTTATTTTGTTATGACCGAGTGCCTAAACTGTCCCGTATCCTTTGGATACCGGGCTCATTGATAACTGTCCCATATAGGGCTCATTTATAACTGTCTCATATAGGGCTCATTAAACGTTGAGCCTGAGGCTCTGAGTCACTTTTGAGCTCGATGCTCTTTTTCACACGTTAAGCTTATAGCTCTGATCGATGGCTACTCTTGTCACAACTGTCATTATGTTTCATGCATTCATGCAATGGAATGCATCATTTACATTGCGTGCACTTATTTGATCACATTCACTTATCATCGGATCGTATTCTGGCATTCAACATATGGTTGATCATTCACTCTTTCCCTTGCATATAATGCACATTCCGAAAACACTTAGTTCATCTTATTCACATATAATGAACACTTCAATAATTCAGATCAATCATCACAATCATCGGACCTTCTATCCGGAATCCAAACACAATCAATCGCATTCATATACACATTCATCATACAGAGATCAATGTATACAAAAATTCAAATAAAGCAGACAATGAAGTGAGACTATCTAGGTCTATTCACAGTACGCTCCAGATTAGCATTTTCTTTCAATTTCTGGGAACGCTTGAATGCGCAAACTTGACTTGCACAACCTATTTATACAAGACACCTATTGTGCACTCATCAATAATTATACAAGTAAAAACATTCATTTATGCACAATCGTAATAATGGACCATGTATAATACATCCTCATGACAATTCCAGGCATATGTTCTAGAACACATGATATGCTCATTTCTATTTCATAATTCATAGGTGTCTAAATTAAATTAGACTTAGATTTCATTTGTACATGATCAATCTAAATGATCCTTTCAAATCTTTTACCTGTTTTATATGTCTAGCTTATTCAAATGCTGACACTTCAAGAACACTTGGTTACTCTATATCATAACTCAATTTCTCATCATCTCTTTTCTAACCTCACAGGATCTCATAATATCTAATTCTCATTCATAGTTTAGCAATTTAAACATATATACACATTTAGGCACATTGCCTATTTATACAATAACCATAAATATTTCACCCACCTAGTTTGCTTGCCAAAACTCCAAGTCACAAATGTCTTTCCCCTTGTTCTTGGGTAGGATTCTCTTGATTTCTTTGATTCTTCACCAAATGAAGAGATCTTTATCTCAAATGGAAGCTCTTTGCTTCCTCTACCTTATTCTCTTCTTGAACAACTTCAAAATCCCTCTTGAAGGCCAAAGAAATTAAAACTTTTTATGTTCTCTCTCTTTTATCTCTTTTCTAATCCACTCATTTTTCTTCTCTAGAAATTTTTATTCACGTTTTCTCCTTTATTTATAAGCAAGACAACACTTCTTCTTCTATTTATGCTCTTAATGAGTGAGAATTGTCCCATTTACCCTTTTATTTGTGCCTTATGTCTTTTATACTTAAGTGTCTTGCCTTCTCTATTGTCTTACGTTTCCAATGACACCAAAAGCATTCAATTTGGTTCAATAGTGTGAAAGTTATACTCCAATATCTCCAG
This sequence comes from Erythroxylum cataractarum, assembly GCA_024703695.1. Classification (NCBI taxonomy): domain Eukaryota; kingdom Viridiplantae; phylum Streptophyta; class Magnoliopsida; order Malpighiales; family Erythroxylaceae; genus Erythroxylum; species Erythroxylum cataractarum. The sequence goes on from JANJEY010000005.1 coordinate 55,578,488, forward strand.
ACTGCTTTTTTTTCGAGACAGTACTCTATACTCAAATTCTATCCAAAACTTAAAACTCTTATAGTCCGATTCAAAATTTGATTTTTCTATATAAGTTGTAGCCCTATGTTTCTAGTTTACCATAAAACAAAAAACGTCTCATTTGGACTTCTACTGATCCAAAAAACATCAAAATACTGAAGTATGTTCAGTGAGATAACACCAGTTCATATTATTGAAGAACACACTCACTGTACCTGTCCCACTCTTTTCACTAAATCTTTCTCCATTAGTTTTATATGACTATGATTCTTCGTAGAGATTTAGGGAAATGTTTTACGAATCCAAATGGTTCAAGAATCAAGTCATTTGGAGATCTAGAGAAGAAGTTATGGCCAAAAGAATCCAACATGTTCATATCTTTACTCGTACTGTACATATCTTGGCGCAATTGCTATAACTCTCACTAAAGATGTCGGATTAACTTTGTTTTTAGACTATTTGAAAGAGGACTTCCAAATCTACAACTTTCATGAAGACCTCGAAAGCCAATTCTGTCGTTTGACTTCTGTATCGTCTCACATTTTGCATCATCTCACTTCTATCGTCTCATTTTCTTCCGTCTCATTTATATCGTCTCATTTTCTTCCGTTTCATTTTCTTCCGTCTCATTTCTATCGTCTCATTTCTTCCATCTCATTTCTATCGTCTGCTTTTTGTGTCCAGAACGTATCTACTTATAAGAATCATAAATTTTGACTTCGAAATCTAAATTTTTCATATAATATACTGTTGGAAAGATAAAAGAAATATCTACAACTTTCTAGAAGTAAATTTTACCAAAATCCATATATATCAATCCCAAATTTTCCCCTAAAATCTAAAGACAAATTTTTCATTCATACACCAACACTGTACCCAATTCTTCACTTTATGACAATTTTTGAGACTCTTAGACATAGAATTGAAATTCGATGTCTTCATACAAAATGCAGCCATATATCTCTATTTTAATCCAAATTAAGAATAATCTCATTTGGATTACTAGAGAAAACGTTGTGGCTAAAAGACTGAAGCATACTCAGTCAACATTGTCCAAATCACTACCAAATCTTGTTTCTAAAACTTTCCTTATCACAACTCATACCAAGATCACTCTGTCTACCCCTTCTACTCCCCATTTTCAATAACATCACATTTAAAAACAATCCTACCCAGAAATTGTCAATGAATGCATGCACACTTATTTTTGTGCCAAGATTCAATATTGATGTGCATATATATTAACATTATGCATGAGCAAGAAAATGCATTTTCTCAATCTCTCTTTGAGCTTACATATGTTGAAATTTCAGGTCCTAACCCTTAATATGGGGACGGGATGTTACATTGTTTGCCTAAGAATTAATGAGGATTAAGTATAACCCTAATCAAATTAATCAATAAGGTGATGATAGCAAAGAGATTAAAGAGAATTTTTATAGACAAGGAAGCTCTCTAGGTCAAATAGATCCATGCTCAAAATCTAAAAGGGAGAGTTTCTTAAAAAAGAAATAGATATGAATTTTCTTGGACAATGCTTCAACTCTTAAACATAAGGATCAAAATGAGCAATATAATGAAAAAAAGATAGTTAATTGGAACTTAAGTTCATTTTCGTATGATAATTGGAATGAGCTAGGTCCTCTTCAAAAAACACATGAAATCTCTAACCTACAACACATGGAAACAAATTAGGCAAAGGTTTAGGAAATTATCCAATGAATGAGTGGCCTTGCAATTTAAGGGAATTCTCTATCATTATTGCAAACTTATTAAGTAATAAACTAAACTTAGACATAAAGGATTCAATCATTTGGCTGAAGCATCCCACCAAGTTGTTTATAAATTAAAAAATGTCAAGGGATCTTTAAAACAACATTATAGAGAGTGTTATGGTTCAGACTAATGTGATTTGACTACAACTTAAGGTCTCTTTTATACTATGGTTAGTTATTAAAAAAAAAACTTATAACTACTGAACGAATGAAGGGTCATAACATTAGCCTTAACTTTAATTTCAAGCTTTACAATTAGGAGATTGAGCAAGGTAGCTCGCTATTCTTTAAATGCCAATTCACACTTATAGTTAGGCTCAAATCAAAATTAATGTAACTTATACAACTAAGGACATAAGTGGAATGATATCATTCAGTTGCAAGGAAAACATATTAATTAAGTAATGGTAACTAAATGGTTTTTAAAATTACATTTGATTATTTAGTATATATAATCTAGTAAGAAAGGAATGTAAGAATATTCTAGAACACCATGTAACATATTTAGCTAATAACTCAAAACAACATGATTTGAATCAGGGAGCTTATCATAGTAAGGGAATCACATATTCATATTAGATTAGAAATGGAAAATAGATGGAATATACCTTACTTTGGTAGTTAAGCATGATAAAAGTTGAAAGGCCTATAAGTGAGTTTAGGCAAAAGCAAGGACAATCTTATGGCAATCAAGTATATCTATTCCCAAATCAAGTAGTTAAAGTCCCATCGAATCATTTAAAGGTGTTAAGGATTAGAAATGGAAACGAATCCTTGTTAACTCTAACAAAAGATTTATTTAACTTAAAAGGCTCGTTATAAATCTGGTTCTATTGTCCTATTATAAGTATTAAAACATCCATTGATTGAGGAAAGGCATATAATGGTATGGACAACATATTATAATATAATTTGGTCAAATAATAGTTGAATGGAAATAGCATTGTAAAAGTTTTAAAATGCATAATTTCCCTCTTGATAGGAAAAAATTGTACCTTTGTACTTATACATGATCTATTAAGGATTGATGGAATATTTATTACTCGTGATCTCTAAGTCGAATGTTAAAATTGCTTATTATAGACCTTATACTTCCCCTTTATGGGTTTTATTATTAATTTAATTCAAATTTAAAAAAAGTTTAAACTTTAAAAAATGTGACAGCTTAGTTTAAAAAGTTTTCTGTATTAACATTTTAATTATACTGTTTATGAAGAATGTGAAGATTAACATTTAGAGGGGTTATATGACTCTTTGTCTTTTTAATATGGTTTTTGAACCTCTTGTGACAAACATATTGGTGGCTATCTATTCAAAATGTGGTCACTTATTTTATGCTTAAAAATCATGCAAGGAAGAAAATGTTACATAATTCCTCAAAATATCATTTTATACATATTTCATCAGCTACATTAATAAAATATGAACAGAAACAATTTTTTTAAACTAATTTATCATATTTTTACAATTGTAGACACTTAATTAAAAACTTTAAAAGGTTAGACACTGAAATGAAAAAAATATATTAAAAGTTTGGCATCTTGTAATTTATTATCCCATTAAAAATTATCAATTTTAATTTAGTTATCTATCTTTGTTACTTTGCATAATTCCAAGTATCAAAGATATGTTGAAAATAATAATAAGTATTAATCATTCATAATTGGAAGTATTTCTATATTTTTAGGTCTGAATTATATACCTAAAACTATATTAAAATTACATAAATTTTTATTCCTTTAACATTATTAAACCAAATAAGTACCCAATCTTCTCTATATTTCCTAATTAACAGATTATTATAAATGAAAATTTATATTTTATTTACATTTAAGATTAAAAAAACATAAACTATCAATTCATATAACATTATACATGGAATAGACATTACAAAATATTTTTTTAAAATTGATAATGATGATTATAAAACATAAAAAATGTTAACAAAAAAAGTGAGAATGGAAAAGAAGAAGTTTTTTTTTTTTAAGAATTTAAACAAAAGTATTATTGGGAGTAAAATCAATAGTAAGTATATTTAAAGTGCAAGCTACAAATAAGACAACCCTCAAAGAAATATCATAAGATCACTATAATATTTTATCTAAGACTTGAATAGTTTCTCTTTAAGGATTGATATATAAGGAATTATTAGCCATAAACAAGGTCTTGCTACTTAAATGAAGAGAGTATAGAGAATTATATTAATTAACAATTTAAAACTTAAGGCTTTGTCCAATTCTTATTTCTACACTACATGGTGAGGTTGGCAGATCTTTGATCTCCATCTTAAAACCATCTAACTACTTACTTAGAGATTAGATTGGAAAATAACAATTTTCACCTAGATTGAAAGGAGTAGCTTCCTTTGAAGAGAAGCTATATACATATGATTTTGTTGAAAAAAAAGTATCCTTTCCTCTCTATCCAAAGACCGTATAAAATGTTGACTAGTGAAATTTTGTAAATGGTAAAGCCATCATTGCTTAAAGCCATTGAACTAGTTTTTATCATTTCGAGTTAAGAGAGGAAATATTGCATAAGAATTGAACTATGCCTTAAATGACTAAAGTGAAGGAGCATTTAAAGAATAGATGTTCCAAGGATTCTTTTTCTTGATGCAGAAGACATAATCATCTAATATGCATAGGAATTTTATACTCTATTTAAGATGCTTAGTTTTCCCCTAAGTGCTAGCTAGAGAATGAAAGAAAATCTTTACCTAGTTTGCTTAAACTAGAATAGTGATAAGCAAGATCCCTACTTTATAGTGGGAATTTTTTTTCAAATCATTTTATTAAAAATTTTGACAGTATAACAACTACTTTTCTAAGATTCCCAAATTTAAAAACCTACGTAACACAATTTAAAACACTTCTAATAGTTCATTTATCATCTCAACTTCTGGACTAGGACATCAAGTCCACATCACAAGCAACCATAAACAAGTAATTCTCAACATCTTAAAATCCTAAAAATATTACAAGATCACTTTTTAAAACCCTTTCCAAAATAACTTAAACCATATATACAAGTAATTAAGCCAATTTCATGAAAACACATACATAACAAAATGACACAAGCACATCAGCACCTGACGACACAACTAATTCTACAGTAGGATCCCGGTTACTGTAGCACCTATACTCATAAATGAGGCGGTTTATTTAAAAAATAAAAATAAGGGTGAGCTAAATGAGCCCAGTGAGTTTTAATCATTTTACTAAAAATTAAACTTTTCAAGCAAACTCATGGTAAAATCATCACCATAAAAATTCATTTGTGCATTATAAAATTTGGTAATAAATAACTTTCGCATAACACATTTTTAATTTTTCTGAAATACTATTACGAAATGGTTTTTCGAAATTAAGCTCATAATACAAAAGTTTCCATTTTTCCTTTTTCCTTAAACAATAAACAGTAGTGGCCATAATTTTATTGAAAACTTTTATACTAAAAACAAGTCAACCACTAGAATTAGTACCATACAATGCCTCTCAAATTAATTTTAAAAATAAATAATGGCAACATTATTATTGTCATGAACTTTCTTACACGACATATCCCACCACTAACTTCTTTAACATATGTTACCCTTAGGCATAAAGTCACAGAGCTGGTTCTGAATCACTTACCTGCAATTGGCTAATCATTGGTTACAGAGCTAGTTTTATATCGCTTATTGGCAACTGTTTAACCATTAGTGAATGAGGTAGTTCTACATCACTTATCTGCACTAGATTAACCGCTATACACCGATATAATAATATGTATAAAACCCAACGATGTACCATAGGCTAAAAACCATTCCCTTTTTATCAACCAATAACATAATATCAATTTATCTTCAAATTGAATGAAATTCACCTTTCAAACTTCAATTTATATATTGCTAAAAATATAAACTTATACTAGCAATATTCTTTTGTAATGCATTATTATCATAAAACTCATAATTGTACAATTTAAAACCACTATGTCATCAATTATTTTTGCAAATAATTTATTCATATAAAATAATTAAAATACACTCGCGACTTGCTAGTTTCCTTTTCACTACTTTGAAATCCTTCAGTTGGTTTCATTTTTTGATCCGAAAAACTATTGCAAATACATTTAACTCCTTAATGCATTTTCCATCCAAATACACCATAAACCATGTTAATATTACTTTCCACATACACTCCATATACCAATTTTTTTCTCCAAATAATAACACAACACTTCATTTAATAATTCCAATACCACAAATGAACTTAATGACCATCCTTAATCACATTCACATGGTCCTTACATTATAAACATACTTTATATCGAAAATACCCTTAAGGCTAAACTTAACATATTTTACATTAAACTTTTTCAATTCAATTCCATGTGATTTCCAATACAACCAATTGAAATTCACTTCCATGACATTTTAACACACATATTCAAGCCATAAAATTTCATTAATAAATTTTTATATAATCATGCACCCTTAGTCGGATTTCAACAAAAACCAATTCCAAATCAATTTGTTTCCATTTCTTTACTTCATTAGCATAAAATCATGCTATGAACATCGTACAATGTTAGAATAAAATTTTTGGACCATATCACATTTAAAACCCTAGCCATGATTTTCTCTAATCATTTCCATGGTTTTCTTCCATTCTTTCATCATTAAACTAGCTTCCTAATGTCCTTCATTAATCCTAAATCTTAAATCATCAAATGGCAAAATAAACACTTTATGTAATGGATCTTATCTTTCAACAAATTTGACTAAGGTTCCACACACAAGTTTTCTTTGTTTTCTTTTCCTAATCACTTCCAATGCAATAAAACCTTCATATCACATCATAAGGTTGCAATTCACACCATCAAAACCAAATCTTGACTACAACCTAACAAATCCAATGTTTCAACAAAACTAGTAAGCTTACCAACCCATTTTCTTCTTCCTCTTCACTTGAATGACTATGGGATCTTGTTGGATGCTTGATTGAAGGTAGAAGAGCATGAAAAACTTCTTGGATGACTTTTCCATGGCCTAGGCGTAGCTCTCTCTTCTCCTTTTTCTTTTCTTTTCTTTTTTCTCTCTCTCTTCCTTCCTTTCTCCAACAATGGTCGGCCATACCTTGGTCTCTCTTCTTTTTTTTTTGTTTTTTCTATCTCACGGCTACTCTCATGTTCACTTACCAAAAGAACAAACTTATGTCTTAATTCATGCTTTTTATACTGTTTAATGCTTTACACATGTCACTTTCCTATTGGTTATTTCTAATGATTCGCCACATATATGTCATTCTCTCATTAGTCATCTCTAATGACTTATCACACACGCCATTTTGACTCATTTAGCCAGTAACATCATTTTATAACAAATACCAAATTGCCCTTTAATGAGTGTAATTCACCTACTAATAGAATTAAGGTCTGAAAATATTCAACAACTGTCTTATCATCAAATTGACCATGAAATACTGTAATTAGGGTCAATACTTATTGATTGGATGTTTTTAAAAATTTTGAAAGGGTTTAAAATCACCAATGCCCATTATTTTCCAAAAAGGACATTTTAGTTTAACAATTTTGGATTACCCAAATTCTATTCAAACATTCTACATTTTAACACGTTTCAGTTCCTTGGGACTCCAATCCTAATTCTGAAGCTTTTCATCATATTTCAAAATTGTTTGGTAACTTTTTTGATTTCCCGAAAAAAATTCAGATTGAATCTAAAAATCACTAAATGTCACCGAAATCATTTGGATTTCAATCAAAAGTGTCACTTAAATCTCTAAAGCACATTTAAAGGCTTTCAAAGCTAGTTTAGACTCAATCTGTAGCTTTTCGGAGTTTTTAGGAAATTTTTAAAAAATTTCTGGTTGAATCCAGAACCATCTCCGGTCTATCCGTGATCTCTATTATAACCTCAATAATACATTAAATGCTTAAATTACTCTACTATACCATAAATAGAGCATACTCTATAAAATGCATGTATAACACATTTTATAGAACCATAATCAAAATATCATATTACACTTTTCTATTATCAAACTAAGAAAATAAGAAGATAGTTTAATTAAAACAATAAAACTAAATTAAGATTTTAACACAAAGAATAGATAACTATGTAAATTACAAAAGAATTGACCAAATCAAATAAACAGTACCTAGGTTACAAATTACTTTAAGACTTTTTAAGCTATTAACTCTTTATCATATAATTTAATTAAAGATCATTGCACCATGGAAATTTGTATTTTGTGTTGATATTTTTCGTCCATACTATCAACACCTAATCCTAGGTTGATTAATTGAAATTTCTTTTTAATTAAAATCCCTAAGATTGCATTAATTGATTTGTGAATTTCATTATTTGGTTTAGCCATAATCTAGAGGATTTACATTAAACTAGCTCTTGGTTTGCATACAAACTCCTTTCAATTATGGTAAATATATTTAAAATGATTGCTCAATCTCAATTGCACTAAGCCATACATGATTCAATATTACAAACAAATTAATTCAAGGACTAATTAAAACATATAACTGAATCTCTAAGAATCAATAATCAAATTACATTAAATAAAAAATCAAATCATAAGGTACATCTAAGGGTTGATCCTACCTAATACAACCCAAGATTCACAGAAAGAATTAAAAATATGAGAATTCATTGAATTCCCCATTTCTCTAATCCAATCCACTGAAATTTCATAAAAATTTGCTCTTTATTAAATCTTTTACCAATCTCTGCTTCTTTGCCACTAAGGTTCATAATTATGTTTAGAACTTGAAATTTAACTCTAAAACTTTGACTCCCTTAATTAGCCTTTATAATTTCTTTTTATATTACAAAATTATGGTTTTTATAGTGAGTTGTGTGGTTGATCGTGTCCCTTAAAAACTCTTCAAAACTTAAAAGCACTATGTAAACACGTTTCTATAAGCTTATATGTGTCTATTACCTACATAGGCATGTCTATCTTCATATGGATGAATCAAACTTTTCGAAATTGTACATGCTCAAAAAGACTTACACGGTCCCTCATGTAGCCATGTACATGAGTTACATAGGTGTATCCTTCATCAACACAAGTATATCCCTCTAAAATAGCTATAATTTTTTGGTTTTCTACCTGATTTTGCCCTAGTTCTTCTCCTTTTGATAAATGAAGGCAATTGAGACCTAATAACACACTAAAAAAATAAGTACAAAAAAAATAAAAAATCTTAAATAATCAAGCAAAATGGAAAAAGCTATAGCTAAAACATAGTCTATGAAGCATTTATCAAATTTCCCACACTTAAGCTTTTGCTTGTCCTTAAGCAAATTCTAATCCAAATGGTTAAACTTTAAAAACATCAATCCAGTTTTCAATTTTAAGCTACCCATCCACACCCTAACTCTTCGTATCCTATGAACTAAAATAAACTACAATTAGAATTTAGCTATCCTATAATAAACTATCATAAGCCAATATCAATAGCAATCTCATTGATAATAATTCTAAAATAAAAAAAACACAATTTCACGCCCTTAGAAAGGATTCAATCAATTCACTAAAAGTGTTCAGGGTGGAAAATAAACAAACTCTTAAATCAATATGTAGGAGGATTCTTAGCCATAAGCTTGTAATAAAATCACATCACCACCACTAATAACTAAAATATAAGAAAAAATTAAAAGGTCTTTTAAACGAGGTGTCAAGAGGCTTAGATAAAGGCATGGAAAGGATAACAAAAAGGGTAATGTTGAAGAGAGTCTACGTAAACAAGATTACACAAAACTTGGTTCTTTATAATATAGGTCCTTCAAGCAAAAATTGCATTGGCTTAAAAATAATTCTTCTCACTCTCTAAGCTTTCTTTTCTTGTCTCTTTCTTCTTTCTTTTTTCAATTGATATGCTTGCAATAAATAATTTTCAACCAACTTGAGAGATAATATAAAATTATAACAAAAATAAAGAACTAAATAAATTTTACAATCACCATGTACCGACAATCATAGGCTCATTGAAACTTCCTTTAAAATTCTTCAATATAATCCAAGTTTTAAAAAATCAAGTAAATGCAAATCTTTGGGGGTTTAAAGAGGATGAAAAGTTTTCAAGAAAAATTAGGGTAATTGGCTATCAATGTGTCTATTATTAAAGAAAAGGCTAAGTCTCAAATTGGGCATTCTTAAAGGATAAAACACGGGAGATAAGAATCAAAGAAAAATAGTAAAACAAATGGTTAAATCTAAATTCCTTTGTCATTTTAGTGCCTCTAATATAAAAATTTGTTCTCAACATAAATAATAAAGCAAGTTTTAGAATCATGCTGCTGTGCATGATAAACATGCAACAAAGAATAATAAAGCATAATATAGTGATATATGTTGCTTAGGCTCAAAAGCTCACATTTAGGCTTTATGTGTGTAAATAATACGCAATTTTTATTCATATCAGTTATCTCAATAACTACTAAAATATGGCTTATAAAAGTAAGTCTAATCCAACTTTCAATCTTTTGCATACTAAGTTAACTTAATTGTTAATAATAACCTAAAGCATTTTAGATAGATTTTAACTAAATTGGGAATTTAATTAATAATAATAAATATTATAATAAGCTTAAGAAATTTGAAAATTTTCTTTGAAATTTTCATTATAACTCATCCTTACATTTAAAATTATACATTGTCCCAATGTACACAATAAAAGCACAAAAAATATAATATCAAAGAAATTAAAATGAGAAAGGAATATGTTTTGGTACTTCCTTAAATAATATTTTATGTCATTTTTAAACACGTTGCAGTTTTCATCTGATATTAAGTACAATCATCCTTGCAAAAAAGAAACAAAAGGGATAAAAAAAGGAAAAAAAGGAAATAAAAGGAAGTAGATAGTAATAAAATAAAATAAAATGCAATAACATTGTAATATTAAAGTTTAGCATGGTCAAGCCCTTGCTAACTATAAAATAATAAATAAATAATACACAATATAATAAAAATTATAAATAAAATGAAGCCTTATTTGAGTATTCGAGACTGTCTCTATATATATCAGTCTGTCGATATATCTAGTATGTTTGTCACTTCGGGGTCATCGGGTAGTTGAACGTTTAGCTGTTATGGAGTCGATGATGACACAACCACTCTAGATGGTGGAGGTGGTATGGGAACTCCTAATTATCCTGCCATCTGAATCGACACCTCCTCCATCCATCTGTCATATGCCTTTAATCTTGCTACCTATTCTATCAACTCCTACTAGTTTATTTGAATAGTGCATTGGAATGTTAAGACTTGCCCTATGTACTTCTCCGACCTCACTTTCTTTAGCTGATCCTGATGTCCTAGGCAAACTTGCATTATCTAACAAGTCCTCCTCCTTATAATGCTCGGCCCTGCAATAGGTAACTATGGTAAGTTCAGTCTCGACTGTTGTTCAGGTATATTGTGGCAATCCCTATCCACTCCAACAACTTCTTACTTGTCCTAAAATTTAATCAATCTATATATATCACTAGTTGATCTTTATCTTTGTCTCATCATGTGTATAGTCTTCATTATGTTTAAGATAAGGAAGACTATGTTGCCATGTAGCCTCATTAATGGTAGTCTACCAAAAACTTCCATCCTCCTCATTGATCGAGTCAATAGGGCTCGATGCAGATTACTCCCATCTTGTTATTGTCGCAGGCATTGATGGATTCACATCTATTTGCTCATGCATTATAAATACATCATGTCTACATTCCTAAGGACACCGAAAGTGTCACCCCGCCCACTTAAGCTGTGACTAAGAACGACTTGGATGTACCTTAGTGTGACATGTTATAAGGTGGTTGTAATCTTCCTCGTTATTAATGGTATGTTAGAAATGTCAAGCATTCATTTCTTATGGAAAATTGATGCAAAGATCCAAGTACTCTTGAGTCTCTAAAAAATTCTTTCTCTTAAAGCCCCATCATTATAGAGAAATTCATATAGCTTATCCTTTTCATCTCTCATAGCATCTGAATCTAAGTTGTATTTGGTCGGTTCTAATTACAACCACTCTTTATTGTGTAGAGAGTCGAGCACATCTCAGGTGTAAGTTCCCAGCACATAAGCTCAACTATTTTAAAGAATTGGGATCACATTCTAATGCTTAAGAAATCTTGAGCCTACTTTGCCAAACAAACTTACTAGAATGCCTCCCAATCAATGCATCTGCCGATCCCGAACTTCTGATCCTTTAGCCTCTGAGACCTCTCCTTTTCTCTCCTTTATTGCATTGCTTTTGTTTTCCTTATCATTGTACCTATAATAAAATAAAATATGAAAAAAATACAAAATACAAAACACAAAATCCAAAATCCAAAATCCAAAATAACAAATAACAATTTTCCTTATACTTTTTTGTACACTCATTATATGTTATGCAATTGTATAAATGAATAAAACTAAAAATCAAATTAAACTTAAAATAATGAAATCCGCAAAACAATTAAAAATAAAATAATTGCAAAATCAAAAACATAATTAAACTTGCAATAACAAAACAAAGTTTAACTAATTGATAAAACACCAATTTATGCATAATATAATGAAACTCATTACAATTCACCTAACATAGTGAGTAAGACGATAATCCCAAATTGAATAATCCAATTTACATTGTAATTCAATAATTTAATCTAATAATCCATAGAGAAAGCCATGAAATTCAACTTACAATTACAAATTAATAAGAAAATTATAGAAACGTACCTTAGATTATAGTAAATGAAAAATCTAGCAATTTGGGGGAAGAAACTATATACATAGATAAAAGAAATGCAAAAAAAAAAAAACAAATGGTGTGAAAAAGCTTAGGCTATGTCAAAGGGAGGGGGACATAATGTGGAAAGTGATCAAAAGATTGCATACTTACATAGTCAAAGTACACAATAGTATCCATGACCATATAAGTCATTATGAACGTATGCAGTAGGGACGCAGGTGTGTCTAGTTATATGTTCCATAAAAATTGTGAGATACAAGCACATCCCATGCCTATGTAACTTACTGTGCCTATATGGGAGAATTTTTAAAATTTTATACAAGGACACAACCATGTCCATTGACCATATAAGTCATTGTGACCTTGTAAAACACAAAGTAGCAAAATTTTAATAGACATGGGCATGTCCATGACCAAGTAAACCTCTAAACTCCTAAAAAAATAAAAAAAAATCATTAAGTCTGAAGCGAATTAAATAAAACACATTAATAACAAAACAATTACGCAAAATCCATTAAGGATGCTCATAAACCTAACATAGAATAAGTAAAAAATCATTATAATCCCAAAACTAAACTCAAATGCAATCAAAATAGAGGAATTAAATTAATCAAAAATTGTCCTAATTCTTAGTTTATCTCCCCAGGAGTACTTGTTTAACATCTTCAGTTAGACATACCCATGCATGATCAAAATGGATTATAAAGATTAAGTTCTTGCTTTCTTACCATGGGTTTCGTGGCCTCTAAACAGGTTAGCTACTTTTTCTTTATAGGACTATCCCCATCTTTCTTTTCACCTTAAATTAGACATAACTTTGGTGGACCTTTTGAAATAGAGTCCAACATAACATCTAAAACTATATCATTAAATGAATCAATAGAATAGTAAGCATTAACATGTTCAAGGGAATGACGCATGACATTAGATATTTTAAATTTAAACTCTTCTTCTCTAACCTTAATTGAAGTGAATCACACGTTATTACAATGCTTATTATACTATGTATGAATGCACAAGAAGGGGGGTTGAATTGTGTATTCCCCTTTTGAAAAACCTTTAAAATCGTTTTGTCAAAAGAAAAGAAAAACTTGTTCTTTTCACAAGAACTACTGTAAATCAAAGTTAATCGTATTTTTCAAAAACTTGTTTAAAAACTAAGTAAGAACAAAACTTTGAATGATGAGAGATAAGGATTGAGAGAAGTTGACACAGTAATTTTTATATTGGTTCACCCCAAACCGTGAGCTACGTCCAGTCCTCAGATGTCTTTCTAAGATTTCACTATCTCTCAACAACTTTACAAGTATTCTTTCTTTCTGAGCCTCTTCAAGTCTCTTTACACTCAGTATGCTTTTACTATTAGCCTCTGCAGGCTATCTGTACTACTTTCTTACAGAAAGATGTTTTGAGCTTTCGTTACAGTAATATAGCTCTATCTATTTGCACAATAAACTCTCAAGTAAGCTTTTTAACGTTCACGTATACGTATATCAGCTAACTTTGCAATCTTTGACTTTGACTCATATTTATAGCATTCATCTTCAACTGCTTCTTGAATCTTGAAAGAAACGGTTATTCAGTTGAGTTCTGTAATTAACTCGAACTGACTCTTGATTTGCTTCCGTTTGCTTTTCATCGTCTGCTTTTTATTCTCCGTCTGTTTTTCTATCTTCCGTCTGCTTTTCATTCTTCTTCTTCTTTTCATCTATCGTCTGTTTTTCATTCTTTGTCTGCTTTTTATTCTTCATCTGCTTTTCATTCTTCGTCTTCTTTTTATCTTTTATCTGTTTTTCAACATTATTTGTACTTCATCAAAATCATTAATGTAAAGTCATTTTGACTTAACAACCTTAAGCACTAATTTGCCCTCACTCATTAATATTGGATCTTATGATGGCTAGGAAGGGTTGAATTAGAACCAGAGGTACCTCTATATCCTTCTGAACATCTAAAATCATTCATTAGGAGTTCAATAGCTTCCCCTTCAATAGTTGATAGGATGATTGAAGTCCCTACTTTATCACCTGGCTTATCTCGTGTAAGGTAGTATCCTACTTTTGGTTACTTTTTACTAAATCTAAGTAGAGGGAAAAGGGAGTAGGATCAAGAACTAATATCTTATATAAAGAGCTAGAAAGCACCCAAATAGACTAAAGAAATGAAAGAAATCTAATTTAAAGATAAGAATTCCATTGATCAACCCAATCTCGACATAAACTAGATTAATTCAACTAGAAAAAATAAATTTTTTAACTTTAACAAGTATATCCTCAACAATACCCCCTAGAATACTTAAAATGATCTATTTATTAATTGTATGCCCATCCTAGTGGATTTTGGTTCACCTAATCCTAGTTTTTTAAACAATATATAACATATCATATTAATATTGGTCCCCAAATCAGCTAAAAAATTTTCTGCTGACAAATAACTAATTAAACTAAGGATAGTAAAACTCTTTAAATATTTAAGCTTCTCAAGTAACTTATTTCTTCCAACTCCTCCAACTTCCTCTTGTTGGACAGTAAATTATTTAAAAACTTCAAATACTTTGGCATCTATGAAAGAGCCCCGACAATAGGTAAGTTAATATGAACTTGCTTAAAAAGTTTAAGGAATTTACCAAACTGCTTATCCATACAATCTTTCTTCACTTAAATAGGATAAGGGGTGGCAGACTAGAATTCCTTGACTTTTGGAAGGCACTCTCCATCTTTAATTTTTTCTTAACTCCTAGTGTCACTCTTTTCTTGACTCTGGGTCTTGCCCTTAGCGCTACTCCTAAGGGTGATTGCCACCACATGTTATATAGGATTTTTCATTTTGTTATTAAGAAAAATCTCTTATTGTCTTTCATAAACTAACTTTGCAATTTAGCCAATCTAATTTTTTAAGTTATGTATAAAAGTCTTCTAATTTCTTTGTGAGGTTTTAATAGCTTAAAATTTTCCCTCTGAACGCTAGATAAATTTAGTCACAATGTCTTCCAAGATTGTTTCTTTTATTGAGGTGGGTGTTGTTGATATCTTTGTTGGACTAATGGTGGTTGACAAATTAAATCCCTTTATGTTTTGATAATAATAAAATATCTAGAATTAGTTAAGAA
>JANJEY010000005.1:55601948-55620143 GCA_024703695.1 Erythroxylum cataractarum
TCATCAATTTCCTTTAAGCACAATAACATCTATAACACAATACTTATACAAACACACTCATTTAATTTCATTTAATAATTCTAAATTCCACTCAAAGATCGGGGTCCAACAATTACAAAATTAGGGTTTTTATAGTAAACAAAGTCACCTACACTACCGTTTGTATGGCCATATCCCTCAAAAACTCTTCAAAACTCAAAAGTCATGAGTAGAGACATCCTAGAAGTTTACACAAGTAGTGGACACAGCCATGTCCATCACCTACATAGGCATGTCTACCTTCACGCAAACAAAAAAACATTTTCAGAACTATATACACTCATAAAGACTTACACAGTCCCTCATAAGGCCATATATATGAGTTATGTAAGCATTTCCTTCATCACCATAGGTGTGTCCCTCGAAAATAGCTCTACTTCTTTAGCTTTCTATCTTGTTTTCACACTAATTCTTCTTTAAGACAATTGAGACCTAATCACAAACTAAAAATAAAATAAGTATAAAATAATAATATCTCCAATAATCAAGTAAAATGCACTAGATATAGGGTTAAAAATATAGTATATAAAGCATTTATCAATTAGCTTATACATTCCACTTTTGATCCTTAGTCCTTTAATAGCTCTTTATAAGAGATGTTTGTGAACTCCCTTGAGGGATGATTGCTCCAAATAATGTTAACCCTCCTATTTTGATTTAAATAGGATCTAAGGATATGAATTTTGAGTTATGGGTTAGGTCGAAATTGTAAATGAGCAAATGTTATGTTAAGGGCTTCATTTACTTAAAGTCTCCTTAACATTATCAGGTTGTTATTACATTTGCTCAATAATTTTTTTGTATCTTCTTAATCAATGGAGAGAACTCATCTTATGTAATCCTCTTGGAGGATATTAGAATGCCTAAATATGCTAAGGAGGATTCATTGATTTTAGCCCTGTCAAATTGGAAAGCCATGAAGTGTTATATTGAGCAATAGTCGCAATATAGAGATGACTTTTATTTTTGTTTAATGATAGTCCTAACATTATTTTAAAAGTGTTCAATGTTGACATGAGTGTACTAATGGAGTTGTCATCTACCTTGGAGCATAATATGAGATCATCAGCAAAACTTAAGTTATAAATTCCTAAAGACTTAAATTTGGAATGATATTTAAGCTTAGGATCTTGAGATATGACCATATTAACCAATCTAATGAAAACTTTCATACTTAAGGTAAAGAGAAAAGGAGATAGTGGATATCGTTATCTCAATCCTCTTACTCTTTAATGACCTTGGTAGGTTTTGCATTAACCAAAATGCAAAAATAAGCAATAGTTATGCATTACTCTATCCATCTATGAAATGTTAGGAAATCTAAAAGCTTTAAAAGTGTTTAGGATAAAGATTCAATTAATAGAGTCAAAAGCTTTATGGAAATCCACCTTGATTGCACAATTGTTATCTTGAAGATTTCTTGTGTTATCAAGTAGTTATCCCCAATGTGCCTTCCTCATATGAATGCTCCTTTAGAGGAATCAATAAGACAAGTTAGGTAATCTTTGAGTCTTCTTGCTAATAGCTTTGAAATTATTTTATAAACAATATTGTATTATGAAATAGGCCTAAAATCCTTTAAGATGTGGGAGAAAACACCTTATGGATCAGGGTAATGAATGTTTGGTTTAGTTCCCTTAGCATTCTTAATGTTTTGTTTAGTTCCCTTAGCATTCTTCATATTTAAAGAACTCCACCTTAACTTTTGTGACTATAATCTTAGTTTGTTGCCATATTTTCTAGAAAAAGAAGTCATCAATACATAGATTTTTATTTAGTTTAATAGAGAACCAAACCTCATCATCATCATCATCATCATCATCATCATCATAATCATCACCCAGTCTTAAATCTCGCAATGAAGCAGGGTATGGAGATGTCTGATAGTACGAAGCCTTACCCTTATATAATAAAAAGACTGTTTCCGATAGACTCACATGCAAATGAGACAATATAAAAAAAGATATATGATTTTAAATTAAATGACATCATTTTACTATCATTGGCGAATCGTCGTCATTTCCCTAATAAGACAAGCTTCTCCTAATGACTTTGATGCATCGAATTAGTGAGGATCGTTGACACGTCAATAAAAATAACGACAAGACTAACGTCAAGTTAGAATTTTAAAAATTAAAATTTTAAATATTTAGCTGCTACTTTTTAAAATTAAGGTTATAATTAAAAAATTGATAAAAGTTTGAAATTTTTTTATTAATTAACCACAAAAATTTTATATAACTAAATTAACATGAAAAGGACAACAAAATGTCATAGAGTACATACAACAGAAGATAATTTTGATGATTTTTTTTAACCTGTATACTACAAAATTTTATTTTAAATCAGAAAACTCTAGAAAACAAGATGACACGTAAGGGATTTACAGATATACAAACATTATTCAGCTTGTATGGCTTCAAAGTAAAATAACTTGGCCCATAGAGAAAGGTCATTATTCAGGAAGATTAAACAATCATTCATGAAGACAGCTAATTGGACGACACTGCCATGCAGTGAATTGGTACAAATTAGTGTGGTTCCAGTACGCTTGCCGTAGAGCTACAACATGCCTATGGTCTGGAGATCCCATTAAATGGTCTGGAGAGTCAATCTACAACTTTATTAACTTGATTTATTTTTACTCAAAATATTAGGAAAATATCCAAACATATCAAACTAATTCTTTGTACAGAGTAAATGGTCACATTCATAAAAGAAAACAAAATCAAACGGTAGTCTCTAAGAGCATGAAATCTAATTAGTCTTCGTATTTTTTAAAATAGAAGGATAACAATGCAACTAATGACAATTTAGGTGATACATCTTGTACCTGTCTTTGTAAATAAACAATAATATTAAAAAGGAAGAAAAGGGAAAGTCAATAATTTAGTGAGAGAGAGGAAGAGTTAATACCTTCTATGTCTCAGTGAAGATGATGAACATTTTTACCGATTATAAGAGAAAGCAATCCTAAATCAAGAGAAATAGATATGAAAATAAAAATTAAAAAAAAAAAAGCTAAACAAGATGTATCAAAGTATTTACAAATCATGCAAAAGCATAAATAATTTTGTCAAAATTAGTTTTCCATCTACCAATATATATATATATATATATATATATCTACCAAACTCAAGTCTGACTCTATCCCATATATATATAATAATAATAATAAAGTTAACAAAAAATGGTTGCTGCCCTGCCTGATTGGCATGTTAACATCACGGTGACATCATAAGCTCAAAATATTACAAGGTTCACGCTACCATGTGTACTATACGTGTTGACGTTTCTTCCATGCAACTACCATATGTTGACGGTTGCATGTCATATTTATTGCTTCCATTAATGAAATTAATAATAAAAATATTAAATTGATAAAGTGTCAAATATAGAGATAACTTGAGCAGAAAGACTCCATTAAGCAATGTATTATAGCAGTTGTCTATAAGCATATGATCTATAGCATATAAATTTTATAATTATATAATGAGAAGATAGTTTAACTGAGAAACTACACTAAATATAGGTAATTTTGTAGATCATGTTTGTACGTACTTCTCCTACTAATCTCACAACAAAGCTATAAAATAAATTTAAGGGACAATTTAATTTAGCGTCTATTAGCAGTAACCTATTTAATGTAGAGGGCCACCAAGCATCAACGCTATGGATTCAAAGTTAAAGAAAGATGTGAAATGTCTAAAACGTCCTGATCCTATTCTCCACATTTGCGTGTTTGATTCCAGCCACTACATCAACTTTTCATCCGCAATCACTGTTCTATTTTAATGCAACTTCCGTTGAGTCATAAGCACTAATATGTTTTGATGCAAATTTCAATTATCCATACGTAACTTTCGTATGCAACTTTTTAGTCACAAGCATTTTTTATGCATAGTGCTTGTGACTGAAAAGTTGCATATGAATGGCTAAAAGATACATATATAAAATCGGTGTTATGTAACACCTGGATCATTGAAAGTTGCATAACATAGACATTGATGGAGAAATTGAGTGAGACATGACACTTCAGCCCCTCTTTGAGTTTAAATCAACACGCTTTTTTCTATTATGGTCAGTAGCTCTCTTAATTAAATAAGTTATAGTTAATATCTATTCACTTACATTTTCTTAAAATACCTCGGTTAGTTTGGGCTCTTGATAACCAAGGTCCAAATGAGGCTTATCCTAAAGTTGAAATAAAACATACAATATATATGAAATGTTGAAAACACTATACATAAACACAAAGAAGCTAATATGGTGGGTTTAAAGTGCAATAATATTATTAGATTGCTTTTTATCATTTCCACTAGCTTCGATGATGTACAAATACTACCCCAATTTTTTAGGTGATGAGTTATTCTAGTTCAACGAGTGTTAAAATAAGAAATTAAATTAAAGATAGTTATATAAATGAATTACACATTCTGAAATGACTTAGAAAAAAGGGACTTATTTTTCTAAATGTAACTTTTTCTATTGATTTTCTAAGCTTCAAATTTTATTGGCTTTTCCCTTTTTATCTTTGACTTGATTCTTTTTGCTCCAAATCTCGCTTCTGGTTTTCATTTAAAGGCAACTCTAGACTTGAGACTATTATTTAATGGACATAAATATTATGAGTAGTATAACTTTCAAATATGTATTATAATCCAAGTTTGGCTCTTATATTTTATTATTATCATATAAGAAATTTGGTATTGTGGTAGGACATGAAAAGCCATGGCAATATATGAAACAAAAGGATTTCATGCCATCCAAAGTCAATTGATACATAAATCCAAAACAGAATTTTTTTTTTTTACTTAGGCAATATTAAGTATTTGCAAGCACAAGAGACAAATGATAAGTTAAAAGACTAATTTAATTAAACACACAATTGTGCCAATATAAATGATGTTCTAATTAATAAAGGGTGTGATCCTTGGAAGATTAACTTGTCAAATAAATTGAAAAGATATAAAGGTTGTAATGTTATTTTATACCGTACAATCAATTAGTTGGATGTAGTCTACTGATATAATAATTTAAAGGCATTCTTTATCTTATACATATTCAGATGTATATGATAAAGTTCATAGGGTAAATATACATTGCAAAATAATTTACAATGAGATCATAATTATAGTATTTATATTACATTTATGTATTATCTCTAAATTATCATAGTTGTTGTTATATTAAAAATGGACATTTATGGAAAGTAAAAAAACTAAAACACATTTTGTTTTTTTTATGAAAGAAATAGTTGATCTCATAGACTAAAGTATGGAAATACTTAAATAAACATATAGGTACTTGTTAGAAAGCAAGTTTGCTTAACTGACCCCATATGAGAAATCATTTAGAACATTACTTATATGTCTATGAAAATTCTCATTTTGATGCTTGTTTAAGTGATCTTTTGATTTGAGATCTCTAAAGCTATCTTGTATAGGGATTGTTATGTTTTGATGTTATTTATAACTTATTTTAGTCAAAGGTTGCTTAGAGTATAGTCATTAGATGTAGTATAAACTATATGGAGTTAGTTGATACGATTCATCACTCTAAAGTAATTAGGAAGAATGTTCTCTTGTTCTTAATTTATATTGATTTGGAAAATCTTTGGTCAAGGTAAAAACACACTTTATAAAATAGTTTACAACTGTCATTAATTGAATAAATTACTAATGGTGGAGAAATAATAAGATTGGATTAAAAAAGAATAGACATTAATTTTATGTTCTATATCTAAATGGAACATATATGATGAAATAATTAAATTATATGAAAAATCATGCATAGAAATGTTAGAAAAAAAAACCTTTTGACATTCTTAAATATTTAGATAGTCATGATGTGTTGTTAGACGACAATGTTTATCTATAAATATAAATTATTTAATTAAAGATAATATTTAATTCTATTATGATTTAGGGTTATAATTTATATCAATTTCCAATATATTTTAGAACTTAATGGATTAAAAAAAGAATGGATTGAAGAAAGAAAAGATATTTTAATCAAGTTGGACTTAATTATGAAGTTTGAGAAATTATATGATTACATACATGATATTTAATAAATAAGGATTAATATGAGATATTAGTTCTTATTTGGGTATAATTGGTATTTAATTAGAATAATTTGTAATCCTAATTAAAGTTTAATTCATATTAGAATTTAATTTCAATTAAATTATCAAAATATCCGAAGCCTATTATAAACAGGCTTAAGCTCTAAGGTAGCTAGCACTCATTAACTAACTTTTTTTGCAATAATTGTCGAGTTTCCTCAACTCGTTCTATAGATATCGCTAGAGACTAAATACTCATGCAGCTATGGTGGTTGAGATAAGACAATTTCAAAAATGATTCAGAGGATAAGACAAGAAAATGATCAATCATTGGAATAAGGTACGAATTATGATTCATGCTTTATTATGATTTACATGTTATCTTACCTTCTAGAAGTCAAATACAAAAAAGTTTTATAATTATTCCACTATATGCAGGATTGGATCTCACCCTAATTTTCGAACATATGGCTCGAGACAAAGCAAAGTAAGCATTAAAAGAGTTTGAGTAAAACAATAATGTTTATAAACTTCATTTGACTACATTAACGTAAGAATTTTACCAAAATGAAAAATACAACTTATTACAATCAGTGGATGTAAAATTACATTAAACATTTAGAGTTAACCTTATGATAGAAAAACTAATAGTTTTAATAAATTTTTTTGGATATGATCAACAAGTTTCGAGATAATATCATAATTAAATTTGACTAACCATGTAATTGAGAAATATGAAACAAAACTCTCCCAAAACTTGAATTCATAGAACCAATGAGGAAAACAATCCAACTAAAATAAAGAAACAAGACAAACTCTTTCAAACTTAGCATAATTAGTGATATTAGTGATACATAAGACATGTTAAATTCATGACTATTACTGATAGATCTTAGTTGTCTGTTGATAAATTCACTACATTTTATTGACAAATTTTATTTTTCTGTTGATAAATTTATTTATATTGTTTTTAAATAGTTTCCTTGCATTTAATTTTATTTGAAAATCTTATTATTGATGTATAATTTATATAGTTATCTGTTATCTGTTGATAATATTTTGATTTATTTATACATTTAATTTGTTAAAACAAAAAGTTGATTGATAATATAAAGTAAAAATTATCTTAATTGATAATAAAAATGTCCCCTAAGTTTACAAAACATTTAACTTTTACTTTTCACAACATCCCCTAAGTATTAATCAATTGAATTAATCACCTACAATTGATTTTAATAATATAGTACGTGGCATTGTTTACACCTGCGAATCAAGAAAGCAAGTTCTCATCGTGACTCCTAGGCTTGTGGAATTTTTCACCAATAAACATCATGGGAGTTGCATTACGAGTTTCTAGCCTATATATCATCCTAGGGGTTTATTATGCCTCAAATCATCCATAAGATTTTAAACTCAATCATCATACAGTAAATACTTATGTAATAATACATCTACTGATCAATGATTCAAACAAAACTCAAACATAAATACTTAGATTATTAAAGAACACAAAAACTCATCAATGATTATAAGAATATTCTAAACAATAATACAAAATCAAGACCTCCTTTGCATTCATACAAAACCTAAACGCATCATAATCGTATTATTAAAGCAAAACATATGGTAGACATTAGTTGGACAACCTACTTGAATGGACAGACAACTATAAACTACAAAGAAGAAGGATAAGCGATACTCTTCAACACAAAATAAGGTCTGCGAAAAAGAATATTTCATATTTAATATAATACACTTTTTCAATATTTTTGTTGTATTTTAATATATTAAAGCAACCAAGTCAGAAAATAAAGCAATTGAGTACAAAAAAATAAATACCACCTTGACTTTAATATATTAATGCCACAATTGAGTACAAAGAATACCATTATAACTTATAAAGAATACTATGACTCAATAAAAATTATACTACAAATATATATAAGAAATATCATCATAATATATAAATGAGTACTGTCTTTACTTTAATTTTTCATTACACTATACAAATAAGTATCAACTTTACTTTAATATGTTTATACCATAATTAACTATAAATAGTATCAACATAATATCTAGAAAATACCATGACCATACAATTAGGTGTAAGATATGGTAGTATTTTGAAAGTCTTCTTATCAATAAGATAATGAGAAACTTGTTCCTCTAATTGGTCCAGATGATATCAAAACATTTTTTAGTTTCCTCAATGTCACGTTGATCTTAATTTGAACCTTGATCTTGTACTATATAAGTTTGATTAGTTTTTGGTATGTAGGAGCATCTATAATATCAATTAGGTGTCTTATAATCCAAGTTAACATATATTCATCATTGACTTTTCTCACCGTGTCCACTTTTATCACCTTAAATTCTATGTAAAGTGTAAAAGAACCAAATGTCAAATTCATGACGTTATCATATACAATCAAAATTCTATGATAATTCAGTTAGCAGATGTCCTAGAAAATAGCTTATATTCATTGTCTTTCCATGTTGTTTAAGTATATTGTAAAGAAAATTATAAGGTTTCATGATGATTTCAGCATAATATGCTTTAGATATAATAGATCACAAGGTATAACCATGTCATTCTTTTTAAATCTCCTTATAACTGAATATATGATGACATAGTGCAGGTAACGAATAACAACATATATGATTTCCCTATTTATGGACCCAGTGAGAGAATAGATGGATTTATCCTATGATATATTCTTATTATATTTTAGTATTTACCTCAGGGAGATAATTTGATCATACTTTATCCTTAGATGGAACAACTACGGTTTAGTATAAGGATCAAAACCCATACTTCACTACAAACTTATTAAATGACATGTTCTAGTTTTTGTTTCATGCCAAAAAGTTAGCGACATCTTTATCATTCAAGCCTAAATTTTTATGGATTTAATTAATAAGACTTCTAAAGCTATTTTATTACAGTACAACCCTTCCATTCTAAAGAATTTAGTCGATCCTTGTGCTTGACCATCATAATGAAATTGCATGTATTTTAAGGAAAATTGGATGGGGAACATTTATAAGAAAAACATTGAAAATTTAATAGAAAATGATGGGTATTTGAAAATACATGAGATAAGAAAGCTAGAACACAAGAGATCACTAATATTAAGAACTAAGAGAGGCAAATGTGGGTGAGTTTCTATCACACTAAAAAGAAAAGAAAATTCATTAAATATTTTGTATAAAAATAGATAGAAAAAAATACATCAAAATACCAAAGATGTATAAAAACACGTATTGCCTTTACTTTAATATGTAAATACCATAATTAAGTACAAACAATACCATGACTTCATCAAAACAAAAAACCCCTTTTATAGTTGTTTTTAAATAATAAAAAATAATAACTATTATCCCAACTTTTTAAGTTATATTTAAATTTGTCAATTATTTTAACCATGAATTGACTTCCTTAACAGTTGTTTAACCATGTCTCACCAATATTCCTAAGAGACGTTTCTCATTTTTAGAAAAACAAGATATGATATCCCTAAGAGACATTTCATTGAACAATTCATAGGCAACCCGAATTCATCTTTACCTAACAACAAAACCACTGTAATTTTCCATTATTCACCAATATAAACATGTTCAAACAAATAATGAATCAACCACAGTTCTAAAAATGCAAATCACTCATAAAAAAATGAATCAATGTTCATATAACTATTTAACAACAAAATTTCTCATAAAAAAAAATAAACCTAGAAGCTACTAGATGGATGACTAACCTAGACTTAACCGAAGACAATGGAAAATGGACGAGAGCAAAGCATGGACGACGGATGTTGGACGGTGGAAGAGAGAAGACCGACAGTGACAAAGAAGAAAACAAGGAAAAAACGATATAGGGGAGAGAGAAGGGGTCTTCAGGTGGGTTTAAATCAAACAAAAACGACATCGTTTAGTGTTAAACTAAACGATGTCATTTTCTTTTATTAAAAACGTTGAGGCTGAAGACTCAATGAGACGCTTAACTTTAATTTTTACCGACAAAAAGTACATTTCATTGGTACACCTGGAACACAAATTTTGTCATCAACCATTGCTGTCTATTTTTATGACGACCTTGGGGGATAATTTCTTTTACCTTTATCGATGAATATTTTGTTTGTCACAAAATAAAACAAAATATTATTTTTCTGACAAATAATCAAATTCTGTCACTAATTTACTACAATAAATTTTCCTTCGGTAATAATTCGTCGGTAAGTTATAATTTTCTTGTAGTAGAAATAATTATTGTATTGATAATTAATCGTAATTTCAAAGTTGGAAGCAACGGTAAACCATAGTTCATTTTGTTAATAAACTCTTTTTATTGTTTTTTTATTTTCTTTATCACAAATTTTTATATTATTACAATTCTCATTTTATTAATATTTTTGGTAATAATTGACAAATTAAAATTTATCCACTCTTATTTTCTTATATTTCATTTGTTTTATTGACCATAACTTCAGCAAACATCTGCCAACAAAAGCACATCAGAAGCCGACAATACTAACACTTTACTCACATAACATGGATTACATACAACATTTGAAAAAAAAACATATTGTAAAGATTAGAAGTTGAAAAGAACTATCGAGTGGGCCGCTGCAACCCTTGGGATGGTGATCCGAATCCTTCATATCTCCGAAGTCAATGAAACATCTTCCTCAACATGGTCTATAACTTGAGGAACACAGATTCTTCAATAGCCGAGACTTCCCCAATTTTCTTTAGAGCCTCCTTGTTGGGAGCTTCATCTACACCAATTGCCATTATTGCCTGTTCTCTCTTTCCAGTCCTTCCCACACTCATGAAGCTTACGTTCACGTTTTGGTCACCAAGAATCTTTCCAACCTGACCGATCATTCCCGGTTGATCAACCTGCCTACAGAGTATGAGGCTGCCTTCCAGACTCACGTCTACGCTAAACGAACCGACTCGCGTCAGGTGAGGAACACCGTACCTCACCCTCCCCTCGATGCTTATCTCTCCGTTGTCCGAAACAGCACCTGCAAACTTAGAATCCACGTGGGATATCTTTAACTGGATTGAGTGAATTGGCAATTGAGGATACGTGTCAACTACTACTCGTTCCTCGTTGATCCCGAGTCCTTTTTGCTTGGCTACGAAATCTGCATTGACAAGGTTGATGTATGAAGTTGATATAGGTTCAATAATCCCTTTGGTGATCATGGCCCTGAGTAGTCTTGTGTCCATGTCATCTGGGCCTTTTGCAGACTTGTAAGCTACCTTCACCGATCTGATTCCGTCCCCACCCGACACTAATTGTACTGCTATGCTTCCTAGCTTCTCTGCTAACAGAACATAAGGAGCTAGTTCTGACAAAACCTCGGGAGGCACCATTGGAGCATTCACAGCAGTTGCAGAAAGTTCTCCTTTCAATGCATCAATAACAGCTTCTGCTATTTCAATAGCTACACCTTCCTGAGAGAGATCATCTTCCAAGTTAATATGTCGCACAGCTCAAGACATACAAGAAACGCAATAGTGGTGGGATTTGGACGGCACTCATGTACCTGTGCTTCTTTAGTGCTGGCTCCAAGATGAGGTGTAACAATGACTTTCTCATTTTGCACCAATTTGCAATCTTTAGATGGAGGCTCCTCTGCGAATACATCAATTGCAGCCTATAAAAAGAGAAAAAAGAAAATCATTCTTGTATAAGGTGCCAATTGAGGGCCTAAATTTGTAACACCTTTCGAACTAAAGAGAGGCATTGCGTACTAGTAGCATGTAGCACAACCTGAGCAACTTTTCCGCTGTCAAGAGCTCTCAACAATGCATCTTCATCAATAACTCCACCTCTAGCTACATTAATGATGCGTACTCCTTTCTTCATCTTTTCAAAGGTGTCATCGTTGAACATGTTTTTAGTGTTAGGAGTGAGCGGCACATGAGTTGAGATGAAATCAGCACTAGAGATGGCTTGATCAAAAGAGACCAACTCCACACCTATGGCACGGGCTCTGTCAACTGGCGCATAAGGATCATGAGCAATGACGCACATACCTAAACCCTTGGCTCGTCTTGCAACTTCAGATCCAACTTTACCAAATCCCAGAACACCCAATGTCTTGCCCACCATAGATACTCCAACGTACTTGTTTCGTTGCCATTTTCCTGCAAAACTTTGATGAGATAACTTATTCAATTTCACTCCATGCTATCTGAAAATAGCAGAAATTGTTTTGGTTTTCAATGACGCAATGGTTGATTATGTTGGTTTGTGATCTATATGACACTGCTGTTTCCGTATGTTCTCCTTTCCCTCATAGCTTGTGTTTGTTGGAAGTTGGAACAGAACAAGATGGATTGAATCTTCTAGTCCAAGATCCTGGTCGTCATCGTGTACGTGTAATAATATTAAATACAATAAGCAAATTGCCTAGATAGCAAATTGCTCAAATCTCACCACAAATCGACAAAAGTATGTAAAACTTAACCTCACAATCAGATAATAAATACGTTGAAATTTCGGGGTGTTTAACTTTAATGTTTGATAGGCTCATGGACCTTCTTTGTCCAATAATTTAGCCAATTTTCCAAGAGTTGAAAAGGAAATTTCCTTCCCACTTACACAACATCTCATAAGTCGTTGCTAATGGGGCCACTTTACTAAAAATTCATTTGAGTTCTTCGCCAAAACTTTTAATAAGTCTATAAATAAAAAGTATTCAAATTTTCTTGGATTGCAACAATTATGTTTATATAAGTATATGTAGGGTAAGTAACAAATCAATATCTTGCTGTTAAATTTAACAAAACTGTTCTTTTGTGACCGTAAGTTTACATACCAGCTTTCATGGAGGCATCGGCCTGAGAGACGTTTCGAGCCATAGCTGCGAGCAAAGCGATGCCATGCTCAGCCGCCGCGATGGTGTTGGCAGTTGGGGCGTTAACCACCAAGCAACCGAACTCCGTAGCAGCTTGCAGGTCCACATTATCAATCCCAACACCTGCTCTTCCCACTACCTTCAAGCGTCCTTTTCCGGCCTCGAGCACCTCTCTCGTCACCTTAGTCCCACTCCTCACGATCAACGCGTCGCAAGACGCGATCTTTTTTTGAAGATCCTCCGGTGAAATGTCATACGAACAGTCCACGTTGCCAAACTTTCGTAAAAGGTCGATACCGGCGCTTCCAAGCTTCTCGGAGACCAATATGGTCGGCTTTGATTCTTCAGATGATGAGGCTGTTGAAAGTGATGTCTCGCTTGTTAATTCTTCGGTCTTTATTGCGCTGTTGATGGATAGACAACGGTGAGTTGTACAACGAGAATGGGAAAGTTTTATGCTTGAGTTGCTGGAAAAGTGACTGTTATGGAGGAAGAAGAAGCGGCAAGTGGGTGCTGGTGGTTTAAAAGAGCGAGAAGCGGTGGTGGAAAGTGGTGTTAAGATGGTTTTGGTGGTGGAAACCATAGCGACTTGGTGTTTTTTTTACAAAAAAAAAATTTGCGCAGATCTTTAGCCGCTTAAATGCTTGAAGAGAGTGTTTTGTGTGTGTGTGTGTGTGCGCTTCTACGGGGGATCGGCATTAGCCAGAGACCAGAGTAGTTTTAGCGTTGACGAGGTTTTGGAAGGTCAATTATTTTTCTACCACAAAATTCTTTAAGATAAAAAAATAAGTATTTAGTTGTGAAATAAAAAGTATTTTTTAATATATATGGCTTTTTGGACAACTAAAATATAACTTTGTAAGAAGTTTAAATTTGAAATTTATAAAAAAAGTACTTTTTAAGGTAAATTTTTTAAATCAATTAATGAGTCTATTTTTCAATCTCTTCTGTCCTTATGTTTTACACATAATTCTCGCAATACTCACAAACTCATTTTTACATTTATTTTGGGAGTTATATAATATTATTTAGTTTTTTATATATATTTTTATATTAATTTTACTTATGTTATAATTCATATAAACGATTTAATTAAATATATTTTTATTTATGTTTATATGGTTTAAAATTATATAATAATTGATATATTGTTTACTATACTTTAAATAATATTTATATGTATAAATAATTTTATTACAAAATAAAATATGATTAAAATTAAAAGTATTTTTTATTTTTATATTGTCAAACAATTTACTATATAAAGTTTATTTTAAAAAGCTCTTTTTTAAATGATCGTCAAACAGTCAACTGATCTCTTAAAAAGTTCTCTCAGAAAAATTCTACAAAAAAGCTCTACTAATAAAATCTCTATTATTATAAACTCAACTAAAAATAGGCTTAATATTAAAAAAAATTAGTCCCAATTTGGGAGTGAAAGGAAAAGGATAAATTCTTGGGACAATTACTTTAATTGGTTAACTTTTCTAGCAATTCTGGTCAAAGTATACAATTGTTGTCAGAGACTCAGAGTGTACAAAATTTCCAATCTACTATTGAAACTCGGAAGCAGTTAATTTAAATTCTCCATCCTTTTGAGCATTTGTTTGCAAACAGCTTATTAAATACTTTTTAGTTGATGGACACAAGTTAACTATTTGATCATTTTAAAAAACTAATGAATTTATTTGATAAATGACTAATTGATTGATTTATTTAATCACACTAAGTTGATTTTTTAAAAATCTTCTTAAGAGAGACATTTTTTATATTTAACAAAAAAATTAATAGGTAAAAAACCAATTATACATTCCTTTTATAATTTTTAAATTATGGTAATTATGCTATATAGTGATATTATAGGTAATTCAAACTAAAAATCATATATAACTAAATCAAGCAAGTATTTTACAACGATGAAATTTTCTACAAAATAAGTTTTTTAGTTACAAAACTTAGGAGTATGTATTATGCTAGTGACAATTTTTTTTTACTAATCAAATAAGTTTTCTAGTTACAAAATAAAAAATATGCTACAGTGATAAAAATTTTAAGAATGTTCTATGTTTTTTTATTAGAGTTAAAAAACTTAATTTTCGTAAAATTAAATAGCTAACCATAGCCTTATAAATTCTTTTTTTTTAAATCATGCCCTCATAAGTCATTTTACAGTTAAACAACTAATATTAAACAACTAATTTTATTAAACATTTTTAATAAATAACTAATGTTATCCACTTATCAAATCAACTGTTAGCTAACTACTGACAGATTTAACTAACAGCTAATACAATCCGCTGATTGTCAAATAAAGCCTAAGATTGCTACACATTTTAGGCATTCAGAAATGTTTTAACTTGGTGGAATTGGATTCATTATGAAATTATTTATTTACATGTATTTTAATAATATTATTATTTTTAATTTTTTTTAATTTGATTCTCAAATGGTAGAATAATAACAACAACAACAGCAACAACAAGAACAACAATAAGAAGAAGAAGAAGAAGAAGAAGAAGAAGAATAATAATAATAATAATAATAATAATAATAATAATAATAATAATGTACTTAAATTGTATTTTACTCGTAATTATGATCTTCAAATTATATTTAAGTATTATTTTTACTAGAGGTTCCATTAAGAAGAAATATCAATGTAGTAATAAAAAAATCATACTTATTTTTTATTATAGAAGATACCTAGTATTAACAACTAAAGTATTGACATACTTAAATAAACATATGCTTGTTTATTGAAGAACAAGTTCACAAAACTTACTTGTGTATGCGAAAGTCAATTGAATAGTTTATCCTTAAATTTAGTATCGTACATAAGAACGATTATTTTTTGTACTATTTATGACTTACTTTATTTAGAATAAGCTTAATTAATAGTATTTGGATATGATGTAAATTATATGAAGATATCCATATAAATCAACGTACGATTTGTTATTTTAGATTATTTTAGGATAATGTTTGATTTTCTTAATTATTATTATTATTATTTAATTTTGGTACCACTTATGACTTGTTTTACTTAGCATAAGCTTAATTCATAATATTTGTATACAATATGAACTATATTAAAATACACTATGGTCATGCATGAATAAGCTAGTAAAATCACACATTAACATTTATAACATTAAGTGGTTATGATGAATTATTATATGTCAATCTTAATTTAAGATTATAAATAATTTTATTAGAAAATGAATTTTAATTTATAAATTAATCAACATTAATATTTATATCTATTGCTAATATATTGAAACTTAATGGTTCACATATATTGCAATTAGATAAAAAATTACTTTGAATTAAGTTATACTTAACTTTGAAGCTTAACAAGTTAAAATCTAGATACGAGATCTTCAAATTTGATAAGTTCTAAATGTAATATTAAAGTTAAACTTTAATTATAATTTTTTTGATACATCGGAAATGAATAAAACAACAAACAACTAAAACTAACAACGATCAAGTCTGCCTCAAGAAGGTAGATAGCTCTATAGGACGAGAATCTCATATTGAACATCCAGGATCCCTATTAAACCCTTGTTTGGCCAAGAAATCGGCACAAAATTTTGCCTCGCAATAAATATATCTGATATGACACTCCTAATTACCCTTGATCAAAGCCCGACAATCCTTTCTTGATCCCGGCAATCCTTTCCCAGAGCTCCAAGTGGGTGGTGACTGATATGTGATTAATTGATTTTGAATTTATTCCATAACACTTAGTGATTATTGCTATGAAAATGCTTAAGATACTCACTTTGACTCATATGTGATTTTAGATACAATTCAGAAGCAAAGAAGATAAAGTGAGTCGAAAGAACGATATTTGGGCCAGTTTTCAAAGATTAATATTCACTTGTCCTCATGGAATAAGAAAGAGAAGAATTAGAGTAAAGAACAAAATACTTGGAGAAGGTTGGAGGAAGAATTCAGTGCCACGATCGTGGCCGTGATCGTGATAGAAGAATGATGGAGCACCCAGAAGCTTCCGAACTCAACTTATCGAGGGTTATTTCAAATATTTTGGGCCAGGTAAAACCTAGTTTTTACCTTAATCGGAATGAATTATAAAAAGCAAAGAATGAAACCCTAAAAAAGGGGCTCCATTTGGCTACATTGGGGAGAAGAGAAGGTTTTAAGAGAGAGTAGTAACAAGAGGGTCTTCGGTGGAGGTTCTCAGGGGTTGAAGTAATTTCTTCTTGGAAGCTCTTGGTTT
This sequence comes from Erythroxylum cataractarum, assembly GCA_024703695.1. Lineage (NCBI taxonomy): Eukaryota > Viridiplantae > Streptophyta > Magnoliopsida > Malpighiales > Erythroxylaceae > Erythroxylum > Erythroxylum cataractarum. Next base: position 55,619,173 of record JANJEY010000005.1, read on the forward strand.
TAATGAAGTAAAGGAGCAAAGCTCTCAACCGTGAAAGATCCATAGAGGGGTAGCTTTTTCGACGTTGGTTCGGAGGTGCAGTCGACGCCGACGACCCAGTTAAGCATATTTATTCCTTGTATTTGTTGTTTATTTCTTTCTCTTATAGATTGATTATGTTATCCTATGTTTAATGTTTGGTTCTTGTGTAAGAATAATTAAATGCTCTATTTGATTGTTTTCATGCATGAACCCATTGCTAGAATCGAATGCAATATGTAATTGTTGTTTTTCCAATTCATTTGTGGCAACTAATAGTTCCGAATCATTAGGGATAATATGACCTAGGTTAAATAATCTGAGCTTGTGAGATCATTACTTAGATTGGTCTATTTTTTTCACTCGTAAAACGACTATCTGATTAAACTTAACGAGCTTCTTTTAGGTTATTCGATAGCTAGGGTTAATTAACGAAGCGAGGGTTAATTAAAGAACTTTTCTTAATTAACCAAAACCCAAGGGAAAACCAGAATTAACAGAGCTTGTTGTTAATCTCTGACCAATAGTTCAAAGAGAGGCAAAAGAATAACAAATTAATGATATATGTATAATTAGGGTTTAGGTCGAGATTGAATCAAAGAACCGGATCCCTACTGAATTCCCCACTTTTATCATTTTAATGTTTTCTTTTATTTTTTTTTTCACTAGGTTAGTTTTATTTTAGTGTGTTATCAAACCAAACAACTTCCCCTCAACCTAAATACCAATTATTTTCATAACAAAATGTCACGACCTGGAACTGTTAGAGTAGTGCCCTAAAGGCAATCGCCTTTAGCGCGTTTTGTACAAAGTCGTGTACATACTTTATGAATAAATAAAGAAAGACATATTTCATTAATTTGATGTTCATTATTGATGAATGGATATTGATCTATAAGCAAATTAATGAAGTCCATGATATATGACATAGCATGAAGGAAATTGTGATGTGA
>JANJEY010000005.1:55620243-55631504 GCA_024703695.1 Erythroxylum cataractarum
GGCTAACGTGGATCAATGCTCCACCATTAGTTTTTTAGTGCCTTTAATGGTTAAAGACAAAAGAGTAATGAAGTAGAGAATGGTCATGCTCGTTGGTTTAGTGAGAATGAAATAGGAAGAAAGGATTTTGAGAAAATCCTAAGCTCTTCTCTTCTCACCATCGATCATCAAGGCTTCATCTCCAAGTTTCTCCTTATTTTCATCGTTGATTCCAAGCTCTCCAAGAACAAAGGTAAGATCTAGCAGTCTTTACTTTGTTCTAGCTATTCTCGGGTCAAAGGGTTTGCCCCGGTTAGGTTCTCCCATCTCTGCGTGGATACCGTTAGAGACGGTCTCTTTTGGTCGTTATGGCTTGACTTTGTTATATAGACACATGGATCCTGGCTTTCGGGAAGGTCCCGGAATAAAAATTTTTGTTTTTCGCACCGTGTACATGTGATACACACACCGGGATTTTCCTACAGGAACCACATTGAGTACTTAACAACCACCACATACCTAGGCTGAGGATACTTACGGTACCCTAAGTTGACTATGTAAGGCTAACTAAATATCTTTTGAAAAAATTTGGACAGCATAACGACTGTATTTTGAAAATCCCAAAACTCAATTAAAATACTTATAAATCAGTTTTAAACGTACTTCTATATTCACATTTAAAACTCTACTACAACTTTTGGACTTTTAAGTCCACTTAAGAGCAATCTTAACAATAATACAAAAGGTTCATACATAAGGTCATTTACAAACCACAAGACAGTCAAGAGTTAATTTACAAAATCATAAATCATATCAATATAACCAACTTAATAAAAAAATTCATGAGCCACTATACAACAAAAGTACAAACAGAGACTACTCACATGTGGTAATGACGTAAAAATATTAAAAGACCACACGATTCACTCAGAGCTTCAAGCTCACCAAATTACCTGCATGGTTGGAAAGCTGAGGGGTTGAGTACACTATGTACTCAGTGAGTAGGAAAAACATATATATCAAATAGAAACTGATACACAACAAGACGATCTAGATAACCTAAGGATGGGTTTTTTTTTCACGCATCTAGCAGGCACATAAGTACCTATGAAGTGAACATACATGACATAGAAACACATAGGCTTAGCCTATGACTCAATATATACTGGTTAGGAACTACATAGGCCTTGTTTATTAATCACTCATCCAGTAAACATAGGTTTCAGAATATCATTAGGAAAACAAATCTCAAAATAGGCCAAAACGATCATGTTTGTTGCCACTAGTCGGCCAAACTAGCGTGCATACCCACCAATTCCAGAATTTAATCTATGGTAAGTCTGGATTATATTCGACAAGAGCGTTATGACCCTAGGTGATGACCTCGTCGATGACTAGATCTCTAGGTGTGCAATCACCCGTAAGTCTCGTAAAAAGGTGTCGATAAGGGGACTCGACTTTTATGTACCAATATCAAGGGTACGAGGGTCACATAATCTGTTATACCTAGAACACGAATGGTCAATCGTTACCTCACCAATCATAAAAATCATATACAAATATTAAGTCCTAAAATCAAGTAAGGCATCATGCCTTTATTTATCGATTCAAACAGAGAAAATGAAACCTTGCCATGGCCCTAAGTCAAAAGAGAACACATGCATGCATCATACATTACTCGATTATGCATATGTAAATTTCAAAATATTATTTTAAGCATTAAAAGTCATCTTTTGCACTCCAAGTGCAAAGTGTTATTCAAAACCATGTCGTTTCTTAAATACACAAGTGTACTAGCACCCATTTGAGATTCAATTCTACTATGAATTACCTAGGTTCAAAATTCACTTACAAGTTATCATACATGTCTTGGGATGTCCTAATCCCATTTGAGAGATATGGTTTTTCCAAACTCACCTCAAAAGAAGGTGTACACTCCCTTGACTTCAAAAATCCTCGGTATGAGCCCCTTGATCTATAGCTCCCGAGCCTTTATACATACAAATATACAATATATGTACTACTTAAACATGTATCTCATATTCATACACCACTATAACCAAATTCATCCTTAATCAATCATCATATATTTTATTCTAACATATGTTAATAGGTCAATAATTCACTTACTAATTCAACTCAATGCCTCCTCAACCATCAAGCTAACCTAACCTTATGTGTAATGTTTACATCCTTTTCTTCCTAATATTCTTTCAAGTTGTCTTCTTTTAATCATAACTCTCTCTACAAAAATCCAAATGCCATGATTCTTATGCCCTACAAAACTAGACTTCCATTAGTCTTAATATATCTAATAAACAATATCTCCCTTTAAAATATAATTTCCATCCAAATTATGTCCTATTTTTGGTAAGAAACAAACTGGCAACTAATACTCAACCCTCAATAAATCATTATCAATATATCTGCTAACAAAATCGTTTCATAGAAGCAATAATAATACATCAATAATAATTTTTCATGTTTAAACTTTCACTAATTCGGACTCTAAAGTCCTCAAAAATCAAGAAATAATACAAGGTTCCCTACAAGGGTCTATCACAGGCAGTATTAGGGAAACAAGCATAACTAAAGCTATATTCACTATTTTGTCAAACCATTTTCACATAGGTCAAGTTAAGATCTATATATATAGCTTTTATTCTTTGAGTTTCTTCAAATTCGTGCTCTAAGAATATGAAAGATAGATTGAAAAAGAAAGATGAAATTGAAACCAAAATTTCAACTTATCTTGATAACTTCTTTCCTTCTCCTCTTCTCTTCCCTTTTTCTTTTCTTCTCTTCTTATTTTCAATTTTCTCTCTCTTCTAACCTTATGACCAACCTCCAATCTCACTTCTATTTCCTTTTTCATCCATTTTCTCTAGAAAATTCAAGAAGGTCAAACTAATCCATGTGTTACCATTTCATTGGTCCATGTATGATCATTCTATTGGTACATATGTTATCCTTTTATTGGTCCATATATTGCTATTCTATTGGTCTATGTGTCATTTACTTTAGGCTCAACATGTCACTCATTTAAGCCTCCACATGTCACTATTTGTAGGCTACACATGTCACTAATTATAAGGCTACATATGTCATCATTTGTAAAGCTACATATGTCACCATTCTAAAGCTCCATATGTCACAAGTCTAAGTCCTTTGTCACAAATTTAAAAGGTCACTTGTCCATCATATACTAAAGCCACTTGTTATCCAATTAATTGAGTCATTTGTCACTTATTCCCAATGCCATGATGTCACCTAAGCCTAATCAACCTAAATTCTCATGTATCAATTTGTCTTGTTTTTTAACATTTTTCTTAGACTAGATGCACATATCACCTCATCAATTACTCAATTATAACGATAAATTCCCAATTTACTAATTACATTCAATCAAAATAAAATTTAAGACAAAATTAACACACAATTACATCATGATCAGTAAAAACCTTTCATATCCCAAAACATGTCAATTAAATGCATATACTATCTTGCAATGTTTTATAAATCATGATTCATAAATGTATACAAATATTATGCATGTGAATGAAATACATCTCGTAAATTCTTAAATGAAATAACTTATGTAACTCAATCTAACAATTTAATCTCTTAACAATTTTAGGAGGTGGGTTATTACAACTCTTCTCCTTAAAAAATTTCATCCTCGAAATTCTTACTTGACTGATCAAACAGATGAGGGTAATGCTATCTCTATAAAATCAAAGAAAAAGACATTGTTTAATAAAATAGATCAAGATAAGCTTAGCTTATCTAATATCCCAAACACCTCAAGGAATGTTGACAAGTACTCCCACCAAGGTCGAAATCATCCGATTGTTAAGGACGTCAACTTAACAATCCGAGACTCAACTTCTCAACTGAAGACTTTCCACACCCAGACTCGACTCCTAAGGCTCATGAACCTTTTTAAAAAGTAAAAACTGGGCTTTGATACAAAGCCTACCTGAACACTCTCTATAGGATCGACCTAGACTTACCACTACTACAGTAATGGGTCTAGTTTACTTTGACTAGCGTTACGATGTGTTGTCAGTGACTTGAGCTAGATGAGTTAATAAGGTGGATGGAAAGTTGAAAGTCAGTCTCTAACCCCACTTGACGATAACCTGCATCCCAAACAAATTGAAGCCCCTGTCGAATTGCTTGAAGTTCCGCATTAATGATTGAGCACCATCCCATTTTAAAAGAAAAAGCTAACAAACAAACATCTTTATGATCCCATAGAATCCCTCCAGTAGCAGCCTCCCCTAGATTACCACGATAACTCCCATCAATGTTTATTTTAATCCATCCAAATTCAATACGCTCCCAATTGACCAAATGATGGGCATCAGTACAATTTGTCTTAATATCCTGAAAAGTAACATGTTCTCCATAGCCTTATAATTTATAATTAGACATTAATTTTGAGAATTGATAAACTATAATTTTCCTTATAATTAACACTAAGGAGGCTAGCACTCTTTCTAAGTTCTTTTTCTAAATAGTACTTTGTTGTATAGATATCATTAGAATCTAGATACATTATTAACTTATAGTTTACATCATTAATTGAGAGAAGAACAACTTTGTAAAGAACTCACTCAGGTTTGTCTTTAACCCTAACTTTTCTTATTATTATTTAAAGTTATTTTATTAAATTAATCAATAGTAATATTAAAGCCTCTTTTAATTGCTTAACTTTATTATTTGCCTAATGATTATTAATTTAATAAGATTTTAATGTTATGTAAGAGTTGTAACTTGGACTCCAAAATTCTAACAAAATATTTACTCTGATTTCCTTTGTGATTTGTGATTTATAATCTATTATCTCTTTAAAATTATAATTGATTTATATTGTGTTTGATGCTTTAGTAAATTATATTATTTTGAATTGTGACTTTTTGTTTTTGAAAATTGAGGAGATAATTTAATTAATTTATCAAAAAACATAAAAGTTATATAATTTCTATTGAATATTGAATGTAGATAGGAAACTTAAAATCATAAAGAAGATATTTACATTTGGAAATTTTAATTAATTAATATTAAATAAGGTTAATTACTTAAAAAAGCCCAAAATTTCTGCAAATTTCCAATTATAGCCTAAACTTTAAAAAGTAGCAATAAAATGCCCAAATTTTCAATTTTTTCAATTCTAGCTTGACGTTAGTCTCACTGTTATATTTGTTGATGTGGCACCACCACGTGTTGACATCCCTTCCTAATTAGACACGTCAGCTGGTTTAGGTGTAGATAGTCTGATGAGTGAAAGAACATCGTTTCAACTAAAATCAAATGACAAAAGTTCTGCCTCTCTTCTCTATCTCTTCTTTGTTGCGCAACGCTAAATACTCTATAACCTAAAATCCCCCAAAGTTGGTCCTTCTTCTATTGTGCGTTGGTGTTTCTTCTATGGTGCATGCTTGAGTGCATTGGCGCTTCTTCTATCTTTGTGATTTCTTCGTCGGGTGAAAACTGAAGAAGCAGTCGTTGGACTTCCTGTGGCACTGACTATGGTATGATTGGTCATCTCCCTCTCTATTCTTCTTTCTACTTTGATTAGAGTAACTGAATGCATGATGGTCGACTTGCATTTCATCTTGGTGTTTAATAAAAAACATGATTTCTATTTGGTTTGTTCTATGCTCTAATATTTAATATTTGGTTCAACTTGCATTCCATTTGGTAATTACTGAAAAATATGATTTTTATTTGGTAATTATTGAATGCATTCCATTTTGTTTGCCTCAAATTTTTGACTATAGTTTCTTATTTGTATGTTGTGAAGTATTATGAAAACATTCAGGAAATTTGCAAAGGTATATTTTTGGTGCTTTCCCATTATTTCAGTTTGTATTATCTTTGCATCTAAAAATGTGGGTGTATTATTATGATGTAATCATAACAAATAACAACCTATTTCTATGCATTTTTAGTTGTTGCTTCTTTTTTTCTTCTTAGTTGTGCTTCTTTTTTTTCATCTTGTAATATTTATCATTTCGTATTTAGTCACAGTTTGCCTTTCCAAATGTTGGTCAATTTTGAATTTCATTATGGTGAAGTGTTAGGAATGCATGAAAATAAATATGTTGGGGGTAAGATTAAAAGAAAAAAGAATGTGGGTATTGATGAACTAAGCATGCTAGTTCTAAAAGGGATTTTTGAAGATAAAGGACATAGAGTAATCTCTATGTTTTACAAATTTCCACATGAGTCCATTAGAAGCTTCATGGAGTTAGGCTTAAAACATAATAGGGACATGTTGGATATGCTAAAAAATTGGAAGAATTGAATTGTCAAAATGTTTAAATATGCTATAATCCTAGTTATGAGAATCCTACGACAAATGGTGAGGAGTCAAATTCTGATGATGAATTGGAGCAAGATGAGGGGTTGTTCCATATTGAATTGAAGCAAGATGAGGACTTCACTGTTATATAGGATAATTATTCTAGTGATGATTTAGTTGAAGAGGAGTTTTTTGAAACTGATGATGAAAAATATATTAATGCTAGAACAAATAAGAGGAGGTGTGCGAAGACTTGGCAAAGTAGGTTTGAATTTAACAATGTTGTTGATGTGTCGGTGGAAGTGAAAATAATTTGAATGAAGTTGGTGATCATTTGAATGATACTGGAAGGAGAAAGAAGTTTACATTGTGCACATAGTGATTATGATGACAGTGATGATGAAATTCAATCACTAATTCCTAGCGATTATGAAGCATCAATACCAAAGAAGAAATACATTAGTTTTAATCCAAAAGTTGAAATGATAGATTTTAAGTTTGAAATTGGAATGAAGTTCAAGGATGAGAAGTAGTTGAGGGAAGCTATAAGGAAATATGCAATTATAAATGGGTATAATGTTTTAATGGCGAGATCTGGTGTACAAATGGAAGTAGTTTGTGTTGCACATTGTTCTTTTCGGGTGTATGCTAGCTGGATTGGAAATGAGAAAACATATGTTATGAAGAGAGTCAAAAACACTTATACCTGCAGTAAAGTGCAGAGGAAAGAGCAAGCTAACCGGAAATTAATTGCCAATGAATTCATACATAAGTTCAAGAGGAGCCCCAATTGGCATATTAAGGAAATGATGGATGATCTTCAATCAAAATATGCACTAAAAGGTCACCAAAATTCAATGTTATAGGGCTAAATGGGAAGCAATTATTATTATTCGGGGATCAACGAAAGGTCATTATGCTAAGTTATGGTCTTATGGGCATGATTTAATGCGAGCTGACAAAGATGGAAAGTTTATTATTGAATGTGAGTTTGATGAACAAGCCGAGAGACCAATCTTTAAAAGATTTTATGTGGGTTTTTGTGCTTTGAAGTATGGTTTTCTTGGTGGATGCATGAACATTATAGGGTTAGATGGACATTTCCTAAAGACTTTCCTTAGTGGTGGATTATTATCTACTGTTGGTATTGAAGGAAACAATAAGATGTTTCTTACATGTTGGGTTGTAGTTGTGTTGGATCCCGATCTTAAAGTGGAAATTTAGAGTTATTACTTGAAATAAAATGAGTGTTTATATATATACATTGTGTTATAGATGTTATTGTGCCTTAATGAAATATGGGTTTGTGAATGGCTTTGATAAATTGGTATATGGATTATTATGAAATTAGAAAGTGAATTAAGTATGGATGAGAATTTGTGGTTTTGATGGACCAAATGGATCAAGAATTGAGAGTTTGATGAGATAAATTTAGTGTTTGAGTTGTTATGAAGTGAATTTTCCCTAGAAGAGTTGAAATTAAGAAGATATTGATTGAATATGATGTTAGATTGGAGGTAAAAAAAATATTGGTGAGGCTTGGAAGGGGTTTTTGCACACATATCCGTTAAACGGACATGAATGTCCTTTTAATGGACCTTCTCGAGCAAAAAGGATCCTCAGCCCAATGTATGTCTGTTAAACGGACATGGATGTCCGTTTAACGGACATTCTCGGATGAAAAGTGAGTTTTTAGCCCGTATGTGTCCGTTAAACGGACATGCAAGTCCGTTTAACGGACAGCCTCGGGTAAGCTACAGTAAATTGCAATTTTGACTACTTTATAGGCTGAATTTGATTTTGTGATCTTCATTAAAGTTTTAGATCTCGAAGTCTTCTTTCTAATGGTCTAAGAACGAAACTAATCCAACATTTGTGGTGAACGTAATGATAATCGCACCAAGAGAGGTATAAATTGATTTCTAGTGTAAACATGGTTTACTCTTTTGGGCATAACTCCTTTGTTTGATCTCCAAATGAAGTGATTCTTAAGGCGATAGCTTTCTAAGATATAAATTTATCTCTCCATGAAATTTGGTAACTTTTGGATTTGAGATTAAAAAGTTTGATTGTAAGAAATTGAGAGGCCAGTTTAGAGAGCATGATTGAGGTATAAGCACACTTTGAAAATTTAAGCATATCTTGAGTTATAGACCTCTGATTGAGTCGGTTCTTGTTTCTAAATGAACTAGAGACTAAGGGCTACATTTTTGAAGAAACAAATTGTGATTATTATGATTCCTCTATGTGGCTCACGCTTTGTGATTTGAGATGTTATGTGAACAAGGTGAACCGATGTGGGCTAATAAGGGTACCTTGCAGTAAACCCTAACAAGGAAACCCACTCAGGCTTGATGAGGGTTAAATGAATTTGAGTTTAGATCAATTTGTGGGCCCTATTTAAAGAGTAAGCACATGCTTTGAAAGGGCTAAATGGATTAACCCTACAGGGTAAGACGTATATGTTTCATAATTTTGAAGAGCATAAGTGATATGGTTTAGTTTAAGCTGTTGGGTTTCGGTTTCAACATTTGTGTGCTCTCCAGCGCACACGTTTCTTCTCCGTGTGACGTCATTTTGTTTCTTCCTTTTTGCCATTGTTTTGTATTTCTCCTCTTCAGCACGTTGTTGTTTCCTCGCGTGCGACGCCATCTCGTCTATGATTTTGTTCCCATGCGACGTCATTTCTGTTTGTTTGTTTTTCTTCTGATTCGACCTTTGTTTAATCTGTTGCTTATATCTTTTCCGTCCGACATCCGATTAACTTAGTTTTTTGAAGTGTTGCATTTCTAAGACAATTGTCTACATTCTTAGGAGAGATTTGTATTTTTATGAGATTAAATTAAGGATGATGAATTTAATCAAAGTGAGTTGGGAAATTTTTCGAACATAGTTCAGTATTTTTGAGAAATTCTTAATCTGTGGTGATCTGATTGAAGTGATTCTTAAGGAAAAATAAAATTAATACATAGAGCTACAAGTCATATGAAGAAAGTAAATTTCAATTTAGCCCCTAAGACTTTCAATTTCTGAATGGAAGTTCGGATTTGTGTGCAATCTTGGATTAGAAAAATTTGAAAGTATTTTGGCCATAACTTTTGCTCTAGTAATCCAAATGAGGTGATTCTTGATTTGTATTAAACTAGAAAAATAGGGCTACAATTTTGTCCTTAAGAATGTCAATTTTTTGATGGAAATAACGTGCTGGAAAATGATTTAGCATAAGACATGTCCAAACTGTTTGGGGCATAACTGTTGGTGTAGTCCACCAAATTAAATGATTTTAGTGGCGTTATGAAATTAAGACAATAAGGAACAATTCTCTAGAAGGAAGTTTTAGCAAATTCCTTCAATTTTATGGTTATAAATTCGTCTTAAAGTAGACATGATTTAAATGAAATTTAGGGGCAAATTGGGAAGTTTACTTAAAGGGTTAAGTTATAAGGCATTGATGGAGGGACAAAAAGGGTCATTTGACCTTCATTTAATGACATGGCACGTATAAAGCAAGGGGCTGTCGTTTGGAGAAGTAGAAGCACGATGATGAGAGGAGAAACAAAAGAATAAGAAGAAAGAAAGGAGAAAGATGGGCTCGGTGAAGGAGAAAGGAGAAGGGAAGGAGAAACGATGGCTAGGGTTTCAATTTTGGGTCTTTCAAGCATGAGTTTTTGAGTTGATCCAAGGGAAAAAGAAGGGAAGGTGATGAAAGCTTGCTATAGAAGCAAAGAATTTTCGAAAATGGTGAAGAAATGGGGTAAGATAAAATTTCAAGTTTTGAGTTTTTCATGAAGTTTTGGTTTAGAATCATGGAAAATGGTATGAGTTTGTTAATTCAATGCTCAATTTTGAAGATTACATGTTGTAATTGGATCAATTTTGGATGACAAGTAATTATGGTTTATGTCAATTTTTGTGATTTGGAGATTTTAGAAATTCTTGCTTTAGATAGCTTGAAAAATGATGATTATGGGTTTCCTATAGTTAATTTTGAGGATTTTGCTAATTATGATGTTGAATTTGGATGATTATGGCTTAGGGAATTTTCATTTGGAGGAAAGAAGGAAGAAATGGAAAAAGTGATGCCTTGGACAAGTTGCTAGCATGGAAACAAGGTGGGTAATGTATTTATATTTTGAATTATAAGTAAATTGTGTGTTTTAGAAAATTCAAGAAAGGGAAAAATATTTATAAATTATTGTTTATGTAAAGGTTTGAAAATTTTAATTTTCAAATGATTAAATTCAATCTTTTTGGAATGGTTGATTAAATTCATTGAATTTGATTGATTGAAAATTTTACTACATTTGTTTGGGATGATTTGATAAAATCGATTCAATTGTTACTTTCTTAGTCTTGAACGATGCATTCTTTGATTTGTAGATTTAAAAATCCTTTGGATTTGAATGTGTACATGATGGTTATGTGAATTAGCAATTTTGGGAACTATGAATTGAATGTGTTTGATTTATGATTGAAATGTAATATGTTAATTTTTGTGACTATGTGTTTGAACGATTGCGATCATGTGATGTGCATTTTGTAAATGTTAAGGTGTCTAGTATGATATAATATAAAAATTTGAGTTTTAGAAATGTGTCTTCGGGCAATCTGATTTTCAAGCATGAATATGTGATATATGGGTTTGGTTAGGTCCCTTAAGATTGAGTCAGTGCACTGTCTCGTTTTTTTAAAAGCCTTCTCTCGGCTGCCCGCTAGTGGCATTTGAGTTCTGATATCGGACTCCCATAAGTCACGGCTACACCGGACCGCGATGCGGAAAGGTGTAATATGTTCCGTTCACAGCTGCATAGGACCGTTATGCGGGAATGTGCAGTACGTTCTGTTTTGGACCGACCCAAACCGTTGATGTGTTATGTGATTTTCATTTTGTTTATATTGATGATGCATTCATGTGTTACATTGTTCGTGATTTGTAAAGTTTTTTTAAAAAAATTAGAAATGACCTATTGCA
>JANJEY010000005.1:55631848-55667278 GCA_024703695.1 Erythroxylum cataractarum
GAATGTATGAGGATTACGAATTTGTGTATATATTTGAGTATGGTATATCTGAATTCTGGAATTATGATTGGATATGAGTATGATGGGTTGTATTTTTGAACTTGTTGTTAAATTGAGGTATGATTGTGATTGGGATATGGATTTCGGACGGAGGGTCCGATGATACTGGTTATTGTGTGAGAAATATAGAAGTGTGTTTTAAACACTTTGCAGGTTTGGGTTAGTTAGAATGCAGCCGTTATGCTGCCGAATTTTTGGTTTAAATAAAGATAGAATAAAATAAGAATTAGTTATAATTTAAATTTTGGGATTTGTATGATTGTATAAGAAGACTATATGATTTGAGTTTTTGTTTAAGGTTTGGAATTGATAAATTCCTAATGGAAAAAGTGTATTGATTCGTATGAGATTTGCGATTAGTAATGATAGATGAAGATATTGTATGATTAAGAATTGAGTTTTGCATGAGGAAGATTTAAATAAGATTTGAATAAGATGAGAAAGAAAGAAAGAAAAAATACACCGGTTTTGATCCGTTTCGGATAGGAATAGTCCAAGGTTTCCAACGCTATTACTAAGATATTTGTTTCGGATGTCGGATTCGGTTTTATTTGCTTCGATTCGTTTGTATTTTGCTTCCGCCTTTCATTTCGAAACTTTCGATTTGATTGTCCGTTTGTTTCGTTTCTGCCTTTGTGTTTCGCTTTCGTTTTCTGTTCTTTCGGTTGGGGTCCGGTCTCTGGATCGGATCCCAACAAGTTGAGGGAGAAAATATATCAATCATGGAATTGGTTTTTAACCATTCTTGCTGAAGATCTCCTCATAAGTGGAAATTTATGGACTTTTGTAAGCGATCATCAGAAGGTAAACTTTAAATATCCATATGTCTTATGTTCATTTGTTTATATGATCAACACTTAATTGATTTACTTAACTATTTGTTTCACAGGGTTTAGTGGAAGCATTAAAGAACTTGTCTCCAGAAGCTGAACATACAAAATGTGCCCATCATGTGTATGTAAACTAGTCTAGTGTTCATAAAGGGCACACGTATAAGACTTTATTTTGGAAAGCGATGAACTGCACAATGCAAGTTGATTTCGATAAGGTGATGGAGGAGTTGAAGAGCTTATCAGTGAAGACTTATGAGGATTTTAAAAGTAGGAATCTGGAGACATTTATGAAGACCTTTGTGAGCACAAGACCGAAGTGTGAAATCATACATAACAATATTTCAAAGATGTTTAATGGATTCATATGTGAAGCTTATAGCAAAAGCTTGATTAGTATGTTAGAAGACATTCGAGTTTTTTTAATGACTCGGATACATAAAAAAGGGCTATGATGATGAAGTGCATAGATAAGATTTGTCCTAGAGTGAGGACGAAAATAGAGGTAGCACAATGGGATGCAAGATACTGTATGCTCAGGACAAATGAAAATTTGAAATTTGAAGTCAGTATCTTTGCAGACAAGTACATCGTTGACTTGCAAGCAAAAACTTGTCAATTTAAACTATAGGATTTAATCGGGCTTCCATGTAAACATCATGTGGCTTGTATGTCTTATTAGAAGGAGGGTTTCAATGCTTATGTGAATCAATGTTATAAGTGTGATTCTTATTTAAAGACTTACCAGTTTGCTATGAAACCCATTAGTGGTCCTAAGTTTTGTCTAGAGACTAAAATATATTTAGCCAATATTACCTCCACCGATTAAGAACATGCCTAGAAGACCGGAAAAGGCAAAAAAAGAGATCACACTGAAGAACCTTGCAATCCAAACAAATTGACCAAGGTTGGAGTAGTTATGAGATGTCATCATTGCCATGAAATTGGCCACAATATAAGAGGATGAAAAAATAAGAATCAACCTCCAAGCTAACTTGAAATTGTTAAGGTAGATATTTTAGTTGTGTAATGAATGTGTTGTTATTCATCAAGTATTTTAACTTTATGTTTATCTTCAATATGTATAATGCAACGAAAAAAACGGAGGGCTACCAAAATCAATATCTACTGAACCCCCTTCATCTAGTATTCATAGTGGTCAAGTAGGTAGACTGACACAATCAGTATCTGCAGGATCAAATACTGCATCTTTTATATTACAAAGAGAGATAAGAATGGTTATTTAACTTTTAATTAAAAATTTAAGTTGTTTTCTAACTTATATAACATTATAATTCTTTTTGTTCTTATAGACACGTAGAAGATATGGAGTAACACTTGGGGAAGTTTTTGGGAATATCTACTTTATAGTAAGTCATTTAAATTCATGTTTATACTACGTATATGTAATTATAAGGGAGATGATAACATTTACATAATCGGTTGCTTATACTTCATAGATGGGTGAGGGTCAATGTCAAGTGTTACAACCTCCTAATAATAACACAACAATGACATAAGCATCCCAAAGTACACCTGCTAATACAAGTCAACCTCAGACAAGGATCAAACTAATGGATAAAAGATCTGCTACTAAGAAATCTTCATAGTTGGTGAGTATTGTTTCTTTACCTAATTCAAACATATATTTGTACTAATCTTGAATCATTAGACAAATATTGCATCTTGTTATATAGTCTTGCTTCAGTCATGGCTGATTTAATGTATTTACTGATTTTTTTTCCCTCAGTGGATATGGAAGTAAGTTGTTGAATGATGATGGTCTAGTTTTTTTATGACATTTGGATGAAAAGTTTTTTTTGCTCTTTTCATTTGTATGTTTTTGGTGAAACAGGTGATAATTCCTTTATGTTTATGTGTGTGTGATCTTGATGACATCTCTTTTAAGCTGAATCATACTTCTAAATTTCTACTAGTTACTGATTATGTAAGGATAGTGTGAGTGATCAAGAATTGTAGAAGTCCCTGGATTAAGCCTTTAGAGATGGAGTTGATTGCACACCGATCTATTAGAAGACAAAGTCTGGTTTTGAATTTGGAGCTTTAGAAATTTGTAGAATAATGTCAATGTTTGTAACCTATTTATTTGCTTGTTTTATCTTACTCTGTAATTTACTCTTTAAAAATGATATTGACTTAGTTTTTAAATTTGGATATTTACTGTTGGAGATTTTAGACGAAAATTTTATCTAAAAATTTGTTTGCTTTTGTAACCATAGTTATTGAAAGCTTTTTCCACAATTTAGTTTAGTTTATTATGAACTTATTAAAACTAATTATGCAACATAACATAACAAAATGAACATATAACCATCCTGTAATAGTTACTAATATAAAATATTTTTCTTCATAAAATAATATTTTATTTTTTATAGTGTTATATAAAGACATTAGTTTAAGTGTGACCAAGTATAAGTATATTTTTTTATCTAAGTGGCAAGGATTTAAGTTTTTTCTTTCTGGAAATGGTATTTAATAAGCTTAAAGTTATGAAGAGATGATATTCTCTCGATCTCTCTTAACATAAATGCATAAATATTCATGTTACTTGAATATACTCGTCCTCTTATTTCCTTGTTATTATAAAGAAGTTTGAAAAGTAGGGAATAACATGTGAAGGCTTGTGGTAGTACTCGTATGGAGAGGTTCCAAAATGGGTTTGGCAACCCTAAAAGAAGAAAACATCCTCCTATACCTTTCTTTATGCTACTAAAAAACAATTAAACTAGAGGATAAGTAATTATGAATAATACAAATGTAATTATAATTAGTAGACGGAATTTCGTAATAATTGCAGTTACTTCTACAATGTAAAACCTTGTAATGATTGCAGTTTCTTTAACAATATGAAAAGCTTAAAGTGGTAGGTGATTGAATAAAATATAAAAAGAGTTACAATAAACAGAATAGTTACATTTGCTCTTTTAACTATGATAATGTCTCCATTTTTTTTGTACTTACATCCGATGACCAAGCTATGAAATCGCATGGGACCTACAAAATAAAGATATAAACACAAATATTAAGACTTATGACAAATTTGCATTATGCACATAAACTTTTACACATGCTTACTTCCTGCAAACAATAATATATCTTCCGAATAAGACTCTTACCTTAATACACATAATTTGTTTGACATATTTTAGCACAAAAACAAGCTTTCATCTCTTTCACAAATACCAAGTACCTACAACAGACCTTCAATTTGAATATTTATTAACATCAATTTATACGATTGTCATTACTACAAACAATAATTGAATTACTTACTTTCGTATTAACGCATTCATAAAAATGTTGACCAATGTTAGACTTAGCATTTGAAATTTGTAACTTCATCAAAGCATTACAATTAGGTCAATTAATATTCAACTTCTGTATTATATATAGAAACATCAATATTAAATATATTTGAATCAAATTAAATTATCACATATCAAAAATAATATATATTACAGATATTTTATTGCTAAACATAATGCTTTCTCTTTACAAAATTGAGAATATATCCTTCTAATTTTTGCCAAACTATCAACAAAAATAATAAATAGCATCCTTGAATCCATTAATAGGACCTTGACACTCTTCCCATGTGAAATATATACCGGGTGCATGCCCAACAAAAGCTACATATACTTTTTATTTCTACCCATAAATGGATATCCTCTTAGAATATCATCATAAAAATATTTAATTTTTGCCTTAAATGCAACACTACTATTTCTTTTCATAAATTCACCCAACAAAGAATTAAATTTCCAAAATGTTAACATAATATCCCAAATATTAAAATTTTAGCTAAACTATGATTGCATTTACAAAATGAAAGAGAGAAAGCTTCTTCCCTGCAAATCAGGATGAAGTATCACATAATTGAATATTTAGGCTATGGACTATAATTTTTTTTTATTAATTACCAAAATCTATATATTCCACATACAATAGAAAACAAAGTATGAATCAACTATCATGCATTCAGTGTAGCTGATTTTTTTTATTTGACTTACATTTCATATTGAAAACTAAGTGTACGAGTATTCAAGGTTTTTTTTTCTCTTCAATATATACATATACAAGTCAATCCTACTTTTCAACAACAAACAAATTACACCCTATCACAATCCAATTTGAAATCCTAGTACCCTAGCACAATACAAGTCAATTTTCTGAAAGCATAAATCCAATTTGAAACTCTATTACAACATATTGAATTTGTGCTTTTAGAACCCTAGCATAATAAAAATTCAATTTTCTAGAAGCACAAGTCATTTGTAGAAAAGATGAAATAAAAGTCGACCATAATGCATTCAGATACTCTAGTCATAGTGGAAAGAAGAATAGAGAGAGAGAGGACCAATTATACCCTAGTCAGCGTTACAGGAAGTCCGACGAATGCTTCTTTAATTTTTCCCCAATGAAAAATCACAGAGATAGAAGAAGCGTCAATGCACGATAGAAGAAGCACCAATGCAAGATAGAAGAAAGACCAACTTTATGTGATTTAGGGGATTTTAGAACACGTGTAATCTACTAATCGAGAGAAGCCTTTTAAAAAGAGGGGCCTTTCTAAACTAGAAGGAGTTTAACTAAACTAAGAAAAGTTCTAGAACCTGAGAGGAGCCTTCTAAAGAAGAAGGATCCTACTAATATTAGCATAGGGAAATAGTATGGAAAATTTATAAAGAAAAAATATCATATAGTTTGCACATACCAAGCTCATTTCTCAATAGGCAAAATTTATCTTCAAAGAAAGGCTTAGTGAAGATATTAGCTACTTGATTTTTAATATTAAAATGCAAAAGATCAACGATTCCTTCTAAAACATGATCTCTAAGAAAATGATGCTTGATTTCCATATGCTTAGTCCTAAAATGATGTACAGGATTTTTCAAAAAATATGTTGCACTAGTATTATCACATAACATAGGAATATGATTAATGTTCAAAGAGAAATCCTAGAGTTGATGCTTCATCATAACACTTGAGCAAAACAGTTAGCAGTCGTATATATTCTGCTTTAGTTGTTGAAAGCGTCGTGCAATTTTGTTTCTTATAAGACCAAAAACCTATACATGCTCCAAGAAATTGACGACGACCATTTGTGTTTTTTCAATCGATTTTTTTACCTACATAATCTGTATAATAATAGCTAACTATGTTAAAAGAGTCGATTTTTGGATGCCATAATTTAAAATCCATAGTTCTATGAAGATATCAAAAGATCCTCTTGACCGCTTGAAGGTGGCTTTCTTTTGGATTTGATTGGAAGTGTGAGCAAAGACACATCCTAAGATATAGTAGTGACCCAATCATTCCTCTATACTTTGTTTCATCCGTAGCTTTGCCTTCTTCATCCTTATCAAGTTTAGTTCCAATATGCATAGAAGTACCCATCAATTTGGCATTCTCAAAATGATATTTCTTGATGAGTCCCTTTGTGTATTTGTCTTGACTAATGAAGATCCCTTTTGTTGTTTACCTAATTTGTAGTCCGAGAAAGAAGGATAGTTCTCCCATCATGCTCATTTCAAATTTCCCTTACATTAATGCTAAGAATTCTTTATAGAAGAATTGATTAGTAACACCAAATATAATTTGATCAACATATATTTACACTATGTGAAAATCATTCTCCTTTTTCTTAATGAATAAAGTTTTATCTACCTTTCCTATTTCAAAGTTATTTTCAAGCAGAAAATTACTTAACCTCTCATACCATGCTCGATGAGCCTGTTTTAGACCATACAGGGTTTTAGTCAACTTCATCACATGATCAAGATGGTCTTTATCTTCAAAACCTAGAGGTTGCTTAACAAACACTTCTTCGTTAATATATCCATTTAAGAAAGCACTTTTGACATCCATTTGGAATAACTTGAAGTTTCTATAACATGTGAAGGCAAGCAAAATTCTATATGATTCCAGTCTAGCAACAGGTGCATAAATTTAATCAAAATCAATACATTCTAGTTGATTATAACCTTAAGCTATAAGTCTAGCTTTATTTCTTACCGCCTTACCATTTTTGTTGAGTTTGTTTCGAAATAGTCAAAGAGTTTCAATGACCGATTTGTTTTGCGGACGAGATACTAGATTTCAATTTTTATTTTTGTTAAACTAATTTAGTTCATTTTGCATAGCTGAAATTCAATTTTCATTAGTAAGAGCCTCTTTAATGGTTTTCAGTTTTAATTGTGAGAAGAGGGCAACAAAGTGGTTCTTGAAGGAAGATTTGGTTCTTAGACTTTTAGAAGGGTCTCCCATAATGTATTGATTTGTATCTTAACCTCTTCATTCTCTTGGTGTTCTTCGTTGCATAGGCTCCTACTGAGAGGAAGGAGCCTGCTCCGTCTTGACTTCAAAAGGACCTTCTTGATCTCGTGATTCTGATTGTACTATAAGCATAGTTGATGTAATTTTAGGAGTCAAAGGATGCTCTTCATCATCTGAATCAACTGCTGTTGTCGAAAGTATTGCTTCATCAAATACTACATGTATTGATTCTTCTATTTTCTTTGTTCTTTTGTTGTAAACTCTTAATCCTTTACTAGCGGTACTATAGGCTAGAAAGATAGCTTCATCTAATCTCGCAATGAACTTTTCAAGGTTGTCTTTCCCATTATTTAGAACAAAGCACTTACAACCAAATGCTTGAAAGTAAGCGACATTCGATTTTCTTCCTTTCCACAGCTTATAGGGGGTCTTTTTTAGAATAGGTCTTATGAGGCACCTATTAAGTATGTAACAAGTAGTTGACATAGCTTCTGCCTAGTAAACAGAAGGTAAACCACTTTCGCATAACATTGTCCTGGCCATATCAACTAGAGTCATGTTCTTTCTCTCAATAACATCATTTTGCTGAGGAGTCTTTGGGTAGGAAAAGTTGTGAGTCATACTATTATTAGCATAGAAATCTTCAAACTTTCTGCTATCAAATTCTCCTCTATGATCGTTCCGAATTGAAGTAATGCAGTATCGTTTTTTGATTTGAATTTTTCTGCAAAACTTCTCAAAAACTTCAAAAGCATCATCCTTATTTGATAGGAAGTAAACCTATGGAAATTTGGAATAATTATCTACTAAAACAAAACCATAATATTTTTCACCAAAACTTTGAGTCCTAGTAGGACCAAATAAATCCATATGCCTAAGTTCAAGTGGTTGTTTAGTAGATACAATACTTTTAGGAGGTAAGTTCCTTCTAACTTGTTTACCTTTTAAACAAGCCTCACAAACCTGATTGTTTTCAAATTTTAAGGTTGAAAGTCCTCTTAGTAACTCATTTTTAGACAGTTTTGATAGAATGCTTATGCTAGCATGTCCAAATCTTCTGTGCCAGATAAAGGAATCCTTTTCTCCATATTTTCTTTCAATGTAGTTGAAATGTGATATTTCACCTATCATGTGTCTTGAATAGCCACTACCAACAATATATTGATTTTCTCTTAGCTCCATTTTGAAGCATATTTGTAAAAAAAATATTATCTCATTTTAGGTACCTAAATTTTTCTAGGTTCTTTTGGATTAGTAGCTTGACCTCTCTAAACATACATTTGAGATAATTTCTTTACTTTACGATATTTACAAGAGTTATTGATATGACCATGTCTAGCATAATATAAACATAAAACAGATGAATAAAAATTGCTATAATTTCTACTATGTATCAGGTTCATGCTATTTTGACTATAGCTACTGCTAAATTTAACAAATAAATTTTTGTATTGGTCTAATATTATTTTTTTGCATTATAGCCTATTCCTACTTTATCAAAAACACATTTACCACTACTAAGTAATGCATTAAGGTTATTCCTTCCATCAACAAAATTTGCAAGGTCTTTTTCTAGAGATAAGATCTTTATAGCACATTTCTCTTTTTCAAGTTCTAGGGCAGCAACTTTTTCTTCTAATTGTCAAGTTCTAGGGCAGCAACTTTTTCTTCTAATTGTCTCACTTTATCATAATCATTCTCACGCAAAATATTTTCCAACTTAGCTATTCTTTCTGTCAAAGTTTCCTTTTCAAAGATCTTTTGCTTATAATCAACTTCAAGAGACATATTTTTAGTCATCAAACTCTCATTAACATATTCTAATGATTTAATCTTACTCTTCATAGATGCATCATTTTCCTTGGATTTCTCAACTTCTTTGAAATACTTTAATGTCAACTTTTTGTACTGATCATATAATTCATGATATGCATTTTTCAATTCATCAACTTCAATGTCAAAGTCAGAATAATATACCTCATCGTCTCCTGATTCAGCCATAAAGCAAACTTTGTTGACTTCTTCTGGCTCTTCTCCTTCAAAGTTTTCAGAGTCTTCATCTAACCAGGTTGTAGTCATTGCTTGCTTCCTGGGTTTTCTTTTCTTTGTTTTGTTGTTTTGAAGAAGGGGACATTCTAGTCTTGTGTGTCTAGGCTTCTTGTAGTGATAACATATGATTTGATTGTTTTGCGCATTGCTATTGATGCTACTGCCTTTTGATAGGAATCTATTGTTCCCAACTTTCTTGTTTCCTTCTCTTTTCTTCATTAGGTTCTTTTTATAGAAGCGGACTTATTTTCTTACCGTGAAGTTAAACTCGTCATCTCATCTATTTGCAACTTTGTATCACTTTCATCACTGTTTGATTCATTGGTTGCTTTTAATGTCATTCCTTTTTTGAAGGAGGATCCTTCATCTCGCCTAAGCTCAGTTTCGTGGATGATCAGATTTCCTCTTAGCCAATAGAGTGAAATAATGTCTAGATCCTTTGCAGTTTCTAGAGCTGTAGGTATCCACTCTTTTGGTAGTGATCTTAGAATCTTCGTTACGAGCTCATTATTGGGATATATCTTTCCCAAGTTCTTTAAGGTTGTGATGATATTGTTGAATCATCCAAAGAATTTATGGTGTCTACCTGTTTCATGCCAATAGTTTTATATTGATGAACTAAAAAGCTTATTCTATGTTTCACCTCATTCATTCCTTCAAAGGTGACTTATAGTTTATCCCACATTTCCTTTATTGTAGAGCAATAGGATATCTTCTCATATTCTTCTGGAGATAATGCACAGATCCGATGATTTTTTGCTTTAGCGTTTAGTTGTGCATTTCTTCTGTCAGCATCAAACCATACTTCTATGTTTTCTGTAGCAAAAAGTGTAGCTCCATCTTTGATGGCTTGCTAGATTTCAATGTCTACAAATTGGAGATAGACTGTCATTCTCTCTTTCCAATATGAGTATTTGTTTCCATTGACGTAAGGAGGTTTTGAGACAAATTGCCCTTCAAGGCTTCTTAAATTGTTTGCCATAATCTATCCCGTATAGTAAAACACAATAATTTTGAAACATTGCTTTAATACCAAATGATAAAGCAAGCACAAGCAAGAGGGGATGAATTGTGTGTTAAAAAAATTCAAGATACTTTCAAATCAATAAGATCTTGCTTAAACAGAATAAATTTATAAATAAAAAGGTCACATAAACTTTCAAATGATCCTGTTAACGTTGAAAAATAAATGAGGCTGTCAATTTGAAAGGAGTCTATTATTGCTGAAAAAGATATCAGCTTGTTTAATCAATAGGAGCCTACTAACACTCAAAAAGAAAGAAACGTCTTGCGATATTAAAACAGAAAAAGTCTATTGCAAAATCGAAGGAATCTTTTGAAAATATCAACTTATAATGTGGAAATTTAAAAGTAAGAAAAAAATGAAACAGAAGATTTATATTAGTTCAACTTATAACGAAAATTATATCCAATCTCTAAGCATCCAACTTGAGTATTTCTCACTATAAAACTAAGCAGTAATTTTATGAGCATAACCAATAAGACCCTAAGCTAACACCTCTTTTCTAAGTGGAAGGTTTTGTCAAACTGATATTTGCAGATTTTAATAATTATTAATTAGAGACACCTTTAAGTCATTTCTAATAAGTTGCTGTATCCCAGTCATAGTCAAATATAAAATCTTTAAATTCATAGATATATGAGTAATATACTTCACCAATTGAAATAGCCTATTAGAAGCTATATCGATCTCTTTTGGAGACTCGTTTAGATTGTAAATAAAAAAGAGGAACCTAATCCTTGTTATGTCAGGACCCTTAAAATAAAATGCTTCTAAAAGTCTTTTTGTTTATCCATATGATTTTTCGAAAATAAGATAATTAAATTAGAAAATTCACCTTCTGAGAAAAAGAATTAAAAAGAATAAGGCTTCGTTGGAATACTAATTACCATTTCTTGGAATTAATCGATCCTTCTTTATTTTCTTTCAGCGTTGCACTCAGCAGTCAGCACTACTTTACAATAATCGGAAGCAGATTGATCACCAAAAAATTTACATAAACTTCAAGTCGCTAGTGTTTATAACAGTGAGAAAGTTGAGAAGGGTGGGTTCGGGTACCGTGCCAGTTGCATGCCATAACAAGTTGCTGCGTCGCTGGTGGTTGCAGAATCTCCCACCACCATTCGACGATCATTAAACGACGCAAGAGGTTTTACGGCGGTCTAGGGTTTCGGAGGTGTCCGCTACTGGTGCGATTGTCTCGCACCATCATCTGAACTTCGCCTGTGGTTTCTGTCTGGATACCGGCGGTGGATTCTGTTATGCGTCTTGTCTCAATTTTTCTTTGGGTGTTTTATTCGTGATTAACTTCTCCAAAGTCCTCCCGCCACAACATTAACTACTTGAGCTATTTTCCTTCATCTTTCTCTTACAATTCAGAAACTTTGGTCTATATAGTCTTGTTCTTTTTTTCCTCTCTCTCTTGAAGTTGGTGTTTTATTATCGGCTGGCATCGGTTGCAAAGCTCAGAAATGCAGCAGAAACCCCGAGACATAGTGTTTACGAAACAGCCCTACATTGAGGATGTGGGTCCCCGCAGAATGTGAGTTTGTCTTCTCTTCATCCATTCCATCTAATCGTAAACTTTTTATGTTCATACATGTTTTCTAGATTGATCTTCCGTTCTGAAGCAGCCTGCTGTTGCTTATATGCTTTTCCATTGTTGAAGTCATTTCTTTTCTTTTCTTATACAAGATGTTTCTTTCCCCTCTATTCTTGTTTTCTAAATATCCTTAAGTGGGCTGATTGATTTTTCACGATGATGCTTTACAGTAAAAGCATGCAATTTTGTACAATGTCTGAAGCTGAGGTTCTAAAAGCTGCGGAATGTCAAGTGTATCTGGGACAGTACTATGATCCCAACAGAAAGCCCATTGAAGGGGGCTTGTTGGATGCCCGAATGGTATGTGCTCACTTTACATAAGTTTTTGTGTATGTTTTCGTATACTAGAATGTATATCATTTCCGTGTTTGGAGAAGGCAACTTTAAATATAACAGATACTCTTCTGTTCGGGTGTCAGGGACCTGCAAATAAAAATTCCACGTGTGGAACATGTGGTGGGAACTTTGCTGATTGTCCAGGGCACTTCGGATATGTTAAACTTACATTGCCAGTTTATAATGTTGGGTATATGAGTACTATTTTGGACATCTTGAAGTGTATTTGCAAGGTAATGCTTAGTATTAACTCGAGAAATATTTGATTTTGCAGTAAAATTATTTGCATGATGCTTTAGTGATGCTTTTAAATGCTTATTTACATGGTTATGTTTGCTGCAAATGCCTAAATTTTTTTTGCAGTCTTGTTCTCGTATACTTCTGGAGGATAAACAATGCAAATTGCACATTAAGAAGATAAGAAATCCCAAGATAGATTCTTTGAGGAAGGGTGATATTGTAAAGCAGATTGTGAAGAAGTGTAGTAGCATGGCAAGCAGTAAAGCTGTCAAGTGCTGGCGATGTGGATTCATGAACGGTTTGCTCCTTCTATAATAACAGATGATTTTTGTTATAAGTTTCTTTTGAGATGAAAACACTGGAAGCTTATTGTTTGTTTAACTAATTGTTGTGCATGATTGTCATATGCTGATATATTTCTTTCCTTTGACTTATGGACAAGTGCAATAAAATGGCTGTAGTATGCTTGAAAGATCCCTCAAGATTTTTCTTTTATCAATTGTATTTTCTTGCTTAAGGATCCTATATAAAACAGTTAATTGTTTCAATGATAAGTTAAAGTCGATAAAATTTGTGGATAAGATCTCATCATTGAAGGGATAATATCTTCTCATTTTTGCGTCATACATGTTTTTAGTTTTCAAAATTCTGTGAAAACAAAAGCTGGTACTGATGAATTTGATGTGTTGTGACTTTAAGGTATGGTGAAAAAGGCTGGTTCTGCAGTGACCATTATTCATGATCGTTCAAAACTAGGTGATGGATTCTTGGAAGAATGTAGATCTGCTATTTTACATGCAAAAGAGTCTAGGGCTCCCTTTAGTCCGGCTAGTTATATTCTTAACCCTGTCAAAGTTCTCTCTCTTTTTAAAAGGATTCCTGAAGAGGTATGCCTATGTGCACTTGAACTTCTTGAATATCTCCTTCCTCTTACAAGTTCTTCCTAAAGCACAATGTACACCATTTTGATGGTCTTCAGGACTGTGAGTTATTTTATCTACATGATAGACCCGAGAAGCTCATACTAACAGGCATTGCTGTGCCACCTATACCCATTCGTCCTTCTGTAATTGTGGATGGATCACAGAGGTTCACAATATGTTGTGACTACTTTTCTTTTTCTTTTTTGAACAACTCGTGTGGCGTGTGATGTTAGTAATAATTCTTCTATGTTTCAGCAATGAAAATGACATAACTGAGAGGTTAAAGCAAATTATTCAAGCAAATGCTAGTGTTCGGTCTGAGTTGCTGGAAGGCAAGAAAGTCGATAACAAACACCTGGTAAAGTGGAGAGTCTTGTTTATGTATGTGACTTGTAGTGTTTGTAACTTCAATTGTCAATGAAAGTGCTTTTCTTGTGTATTTTGTTCTCAGTTTTTTTTTTTTTTTTTCTGATTTCTGCTTTAGTCTTGAACAAGTTTCCATTGCTTTGGATGTTCCATATCACTTTCTCTACCATTCTTATGATTTATATTCCTTCTTAACTAAAGACATCTTCTCAAGTTCTTTAAAATTTTTGATGTGTATGCCTGGCCTATACTGATTGTTCTATAAAACTTTTGTTATTGGATGCCCTCTCTGTGCTTTTTAATTTTCGTTCTACTTTGCAAATCTCTGCATTATTATCTCCTATGATTCTCAAGACCTGTTTGTAGTCAATCCACAACAATTTATGTCAAAACTTCTCTGTTGTCAAACTAACTGGAATCTATATGTTATTATCCTGTTCTGAGTCTTAGATTATGGATCTTTTTTCATCATATTGCTGCGAACTTTACATGATTTTCTTGTATTTCAACAGCTATTTAATATCATTTTACATCTCACTTTTCAGAAAAGAAAATTTCTGCTGTATTTCTATATTTCAAGCTCATGACTATTATCCATTATTCGATTTTATGAATTTTTTTTGGGTTTGTTTTGGGATATCATTCTGCATACTTTTTATGTTTTATATGTAGTTATCATGGGATGACCTTCAAGGTGTGGTTGGACTCTATATCAATAGTGATATTCGCCTTCACAGTGAACAAGAAAAGCAAAAAAGCAAACCCTTAAGTGGTTTTGTTCAGCGCCTTAAAGGGAAGCAGGGACGTTTTCGTGGGAACTTATCAGGGAAGCGTGTTGAGTATACTGGCAGGACTGTTATATCCCCAGACCCAAATCTGAAAATTACTGAGGTTATGCATTTTTCTAGACTTGACCAAGTTGTGGGGTTATTTTAGCTTCCTTGTTTGAACTTTTTTCTGTGGATATAGGTAGCAATACCCATCCATATGGCTCGGATTTTAACTTATCCTGAGCGTGTCTCCCACCATAATATTGAGAAGTTGAGGCAGTGTGTCAGTAATGGCCCTTTTAAATACCCAGGAGCAAGGATGGTCAGATATCCAGATGGTTCAATGAAGTTGGTCATCACACTAGTGTTTTCTTGACTAATTTCTTATTTTATGATGACATGATTTAACCGATATTTTATACTTCAGAATTTTGATAGGTAATTACAGAAAACGCATTGCTGAGGAGCTGAAATACGGTTGTATAGTTGATCGTCATTTGGAGGATGGGGATGCTGTTCTTTTTAACAGACAGCCAAGTTTGCATAGAATGTCCATCATGTGCCACAGGGTGATTGGACTAGTTTCAAAGTACCTGTCAAATCCTATTATAATTGTTCCTTGTTCATCCAATCTGATTGTCTTTTGTTGATTGAAGGCTAGAATCATGCCTTGGAGAACTTTGAGGTTCAATGAATCAGTGTGCAACCCATATAATGCAGATTTTGATGGTGATGAGATGAATTTGCATGTGCCACAAACAGAAGAGGCCCGAACAGAGGCTCTTACACTGATGGGTGTAAGTTCTCTTGGACCATTTTTCTTTTCATTTAAATCTTATGATGCAGCTTAGTACATTTGGAAAACCAGTCAAGTTTGGATAACTGGACAAAAAAGTGTTGTGGCTAGGGTACATAACAAAAAAAGTGGGGAGGGAGGAGTTGGGGTAGGATGTTAACTGAGGCACAGTTGGCCCAATTGTGTGGACTGTGTAGAGTATCTTGCCTTGGCAGAGGTGCTGCATTTGGTATTTGAGATGCTCTCTGTTTTACTCAGGTTCAAAACAATTTGTGCACACCGAAAAATGGGGAGATTCTGGTTGCATCCACACAAGACTTCTTGACTTCTTCCTTTCTCATAACAAGAAAAGACACATTCTATGATCGTGCAGCCTTCTCATTGATGTGTTCATATATGGATGATGGAATGGGAATTGTTGACTTACCTACTCCTGCAATACTAAAGGTGAGATGTGGAATTGCTGAGCAGATGATTTTCTCGTTTTTTTCCATTTTTTTCATCTGTAATCTTGATGCAGTTTTTCCTCTGCAGCCAATAGAGCTTTGGACTGGCAAACAATTGTTCAGCGTTCTAGTGCGTCCAAATGCCAATGTGAGAGTATATGTGAATCTAACTGTTAAAGAGAAAACTTATTCTAAGCCTGGAAAAGAAGATAAAAGAGAAAAAGAAACAATGTGTCCAAATGACGGTTTTGTTTGTTTCCGGAATAGCGAGCTTATATCTGGACAGCTAGGAAAGGCTACACTTGGTAAGTTTAGTTTTTCCTTCAAACATAGATGATAGAATTAAGTGTATTCAACTGATTGTATCATCAATTATCTTTTTACCTTGAGTTGCTTATGTTGCAGAATTTCTGCTCTGGGAATATTTATTAACTTCAATTGTGCTTATCTTTCTATTCTCAAGACATATGTCATAAACAAGTCTAGTTGCTGTTCACATGTGTTTTTGCGGTTTTGATAGCTTAGGTCAGGTCCACTAGTCTTTGATGTTTTTGTTACCTGAAGTCTCTCTTGCTTGCATAAATGGAGTTTAGGATCTTCGAGCAACAAGAATTTGTTCTTCAATAGCTCTTGCACATTTGTTCTAATCCTTGCATGTTATTTAGGTAATCTAGATGAGTTTATTATTTATAGTTAAGTACAAGGGGCATTTTCTTGATCTTAAATTTTCCAAATTTTTATACTGACTGACTTTGATCTGGAGAAAGCTGGAGTTCTGACTATAACGATGAAGTTTGTACATATTCTTTACAGTTAAATATTAATATCAGGATTTTTGTTATATTCTCTTGCTACTTGTTGCCTTACGCTTGGACCATCGACAAAATGTAATTTATTTGTTTAAGCTCTTTCTGTTGACATAGCTGCATTTCCATGTGACTAACAGTTATTTCTGCTTTGAGTGTATACTTTTCATTGTTGTTGATTTTCCTGCATGTCTTAACTTCTAATGTTTTGACAAAGTTATTCTACTCGATTCATGAAAGTACTTGGTAGGTTTGTGATGTGTCCATAGTTAGTTATGATTTTTGAATACATCATTTTTAATTGTTTTTTATAGGAAATGGAAATATGGATGGACTTTATGCTGTTCTTCTTAGAGACTATAATGCACATGCTGCTGCTACTTGCATGAATCGGCTAGCTAAGTTGAGGTAATGCACACTGCTATGTCTTTAATTAGTCACTTGGATTTTCTCTGTTGAATTTCCAGTCGTATGTGTCTGGTACAAGTTTAGTGTGTAATGCGTTGACCGACTAAGCCTGAATGGAAAATTCATTTAAATTGATTTCTAAAACTTTTGTACCTGTGGAATCATAGCCTGGCTGTATTACTCTTACGCTATTTCAAACTTTGATATGAGATATTTTTCAACATGGGAGAACTTCTATCTGTGTGAGATGGCAAGATGACATCTGAATTTGGGTTTTTACTATTTTACATTTAGCTTAAGCAATATAATTTTGCTTTCCATGTAGGTTTTGCTATGATTTGAATGGGGCTAAAAACAGGTTGGTTTAGGCTTGGTATTGGGGTTTTATGTTAGAACAAAATTTAGGGATAGTAACAAATGAAATCTTGTTTGCCTAAAGAAGGATGTATTAGTGGTGCAACTGAAAACATAACCTTCAGGTGAAGACAATATATATGACGTCTAAAGTACACAATTGAAATAAACAAGTTCCTTTTTATTTTTTGAATTTTTTCAATTCCAATCATGTTCTTGTATATTTTGTGCCAGCTATTAAAACTGGAAAGAATATCTCAATTGAGCATTGTGTTGCTGATTCTTTGATTCGTGCATCTCTTATGCTATTGCACCTAACTCTCAAATTTTTAATTGAATTTAACGTTGGTTCTATAGAAGAATATAAATTATCTCCAATATAATGTGTGATTGTTTTCGTGCTACTCTAAATTAGTGTTTGACAAAAAACTTCCTGTTTAACTTTGGGACAAATTATCTCCAATATTATGTGATTGTTTTCGTGTAAGTCAAGTTATTTTTTGACAAAAGATTGCCCAAGTCAATCCATATTGTCATTTTCACGAAGTTATCCAAACTGACCAATTGAAAGAGTTCATATCAAAACTGAACTATTGCATTCCATTTTAATCAGCTGGGTTATACATTCTGAATTTGTCCGGTTAGAAAGCCTCTAAACTATACACAAAGCTTTTTAAAGGGCCTAATGACCTTAGAAAGTAGGGTTAGATTTCAGATCATGGCATTTGCTTAGTTTGCCTGCTCCTGTGTGACTATTATATTATGCAGGATCCAGGATTTCATACCTTGACATTAGCTAATACCTGGAAAACATTTGTATTTTGTTGTTCTGTTATGTTTGGAAACCAATATTTTTGTCCTTCCTTTCTGGATTCAGTGCTCGATGGATTGGAAACCATGGGTTCTCAATTGGGATTGATGATGTCCAACCTGGGAAAAGATTAAATGATGAAAAAGGGAAAACAATTTCAAATGGTTATCAACGTTGCAACAAGCTAATACAAGACTACAATCAAGGAAAGTTGACACTTAAACCTGGTTGTGATGCCACTCAAACGCTGGAAGCTGAAATAACTGAGAGATTAAACAAGCTTCGAGAAGAAGCTGGGGATGTAAGGACATATCTTCCATTGCATTTTAGCATATGTTTATGTATTAACAATGCACTGCTAGAGTAGGTCAATTTCATGCCATACCTTCATTTCTTTTATAATCTCAAAAGCGTGGTTGTGGACACGCTTGCATATAGGGGGTGCCATACCCTGGCACTATCTTTTAATCTCTTTTAGACCCTCACAAACCTTTGAAGAAACTAGCAAAGTCTAGCAGATTCATTCTCCACTTTTCTAAAAGTTAAGCATCATCAATTAGTTCCCCTATGTATACAAAGGTTCGAAGGTTTTTTTTTCTTGCATAAAAAGCTCTGAAAATTCATCTGATGGTGTCAAAGGAATAAGAGACTGTGATATTCAGTTTCCTGTGGAAATATTCCTTCCATACCCAAGCTTTCTCTCATGTTTTTTCCCTCAGTCGTCCAAAACATGCAAAATATTGCTAGAGGAGATGCTTATACACACAATAGAGAAGCAAATGATTGACTGTTTCCTCTTGAAACCTGCATAGTCTTTTTTAACTTGTGCATTTTGAAACCAAGCAGAATGTCCACCAAGATTGTATCCTTGCTCAGCACTCTTTCTGATAAGGATAAGAAAAAGGATTGAATATTTTGAGCCCCTTATCTTTATATCATCTTTAGCGGATGGATTTCTAAACTTCCTTTAGGCTAGCTAAGCACCACTAATTCCCAATTTTGAGTATTCCTATTAAACTTGAAGATACAACAAATATCTTTTTCACTAGTTGAAAGTATTCTGTCACAAAATGTTTCCATCCAATGCCAACAAATGATGTTGTGGCCTTTGATGTGTGATCTTTGCCAAATTAAACAAAAAAAACCATCTTTGTCTCATACAAATGTAACTTAGATTATCTCTTCCTTCCTTTCCAATGTAGTTCCATCAAAGTCATACCAATGGGTAATTTGTTGGAAGATGCACAAATTAAAGTCTGTCCCTAATTTACCCTCGTGCCAAATAACACACACTTGAGCAATAAAAATTTACAAAAGCCTTTTCTACAGGTGTCTGTTTATGGTATTGAACTTTTAAAACTTTGTCTTCCTTGAACTTTTATAGTTTATGAAAAAACCAAAAACGACTTGCATGTGCTATTCTAGACCAAATGGTATCATTAAAGAGAGTATGTTACATTCGTTTCTTCTTTCTGCAACAAAACTGGTTTGTAGCTTTATGACAATTTTTCTGTAACAAAATCTAGTTTGTAGCTTTAAGACAGTCTCTTTTCTGAAACTGCATGCGCATAAGATTATGCTGTTAGAGCATCTTGTGTCAATTTTCTTTTGTATAATGGTGAGCTAACCTATTGTTGTTCTGTGGAATCACTTCACATCTTTAACTGAAGGTTTGCATGAAAGAGTTGCATTGGAGAAATAGTCCATTGATCATGTCACAGTGTGGTTCCAAAGGTTCCCCAATTAATATAAGTCAGATGATTGCTTGCGTTGGTCAGCAGTCAGTTGGAGGACGACGTGCTCCTGATGGATTTGTAGAACGAAGCCTTCCTCATTTCCCAAGAAAATCCAAAACCCCTGCAGTAAGCTCAGAACACTTCTCTAACAATCGCATTTCATTTATTTTGGAAGATACATTATACTCTTTTCATTAGATAGCAAATGCCAATTTGGTATGGACAATAGTTCCTTTTAGGGGGTTAATGTCTGTACAATTTTAGCATAATTGCATGCAAAATCCAGTGGTGTGGATTAAAGTTGTTGGTCTCTCACCTTGTCTTAAGATCCATGTTCATTCAATCATTGAAAGTTGTCCAGTCTTGTATGGGGGTTTAAAGAGGGAACCTTTTTCATCAGGATCAACTTAAAAAAAAATATATATTTGTTATGGCAGGAAAGTTGATTATGTTGTGAAATCATTTTCAAGTTTCTCAATGACAAAGCATCAGTTAGTTACGATTGAAGTTTTGTAACGTTGTGGACAGGCTAAAGGCTTTGTTGCTAACTCGTTTTATACTGGTCTGACGGGAACTGAGTTCTTTTTCCATACAATGGGTGGAAGAGAAGGCCTTGTAGATACTGCGGTATGAATTATCTCATTTCATTTAGTTGTTCATCAAGATTGAATACTTGTTTACTTCATTTGTCAATATTGTAACTGGGGTAAGACATCAAGTAACCAGTAACTATGTTATAGAATGAACTAGAGAAAAATCAGACCACATTCTAGTAAGTTGGAGTTCAATTTGTGGTACATGAATGCAGGAAGGAACTTGAACATGAATATTACATTTTTGGTACCTTTGAACATGAATATTACAATTGTTGCCGTAGCATGATCTCGTCATGGTTATTCTGGTTTGCAATTAGAATTGTAAAATACTTTGGATCAGTGGGCCTACTGTGTTCACTGGGTGGGATGGATATAATTATGATGATGATTTTCCTGCCTTGGGCACATTTATTGTTACACGATTGTTCTTGCAGGTCAAGACAGCAGAAACAGGTTACATGTCTCGCCGACTTATCAAAGGTTTGGAGGACTTATCTATTCAATATGATAACACAGTACGAAATGCAAGTGGATGCATTGTTCAATTTGTGTATGGAGATGATGGCTTGGATCCCGCAAAAATGGAAGCAAAAGGTGGAGTGCCGTTAAATTTTGCTAGATTATTCATGAAAGTAAAGGTAAATAACTTTTCCTTTCTTATTGACTTCAAGTAACTGGACTGTTCACCAAGTTGAAGATGAATGTAAGTTGATTAGCCATAATCTGCAGGCCATTTGTCCTCCCAGGGAGGACTACCTTTCTCCTCAGCATATCTATGACATTGTACCAAAGTTGATTTCAAAGTACAGTGATGATCATGATGGCACTTGCTCTGATGCCTTTAAGAGAAAATTGAGTTGCTTCCTTGAAGATTGTACCAAGAGCTTGCAAAACATGATTAAGATGGTTGGTGGCATTGAAGGTGAAAATTCTGAGGATGTGGAAAAGATCAAAGGTCTAGGAAAAAATTTGACGACTAGAGAAAATTTCGCTCATAAAGTATATGGTATTACTGAAAGGCAGCTACAGGTGACTCATCATTTTGTGAATTTTTTTCTTTTGACAAAAAGTTTACTGCTGTGGTTTAGTAGTAATCCATTCATTTGTTTGTGTCTTGAATATTCTTCTTTTGTAACCAAGATTGTTATAATTGAACTGAAGAGCTATAATTGTGGTGAATAACAAGTGAGAGAAATACGGATGAGACAAATATGCAAAAATTTAGTGCGTTAAGGTAATGACGTGATATGACCTAACAGGGGATTAATATAGATGTAAGAACTAATGGTTTAATTGCTTTCACAATGTATTGGTAAATTCTTTACTTTGTTATCTTCGTGGTACATAGTACATTGGTAGTCACCAATTATATGCTCTATGGATTGAGTGTAAATTGCCTTTGACATCCTCTAGATTTGAATTTGGCTAATAGCGTTGATCGATGCACGCTCTCTCCTCTTTAATCGCTCTTTCTCTTTGTCTGATCCTAATATGATGATCATTGCTGTGTTTCTTTTAGTCTGATCCTAATATGATGATCATTGCTTTGTTAGTCAAATCCTAGAGGACCAGTTATAATCTACCAAAATATTGAGCATGTCCTCAGGCCTTCAAAATGATACAGAATAAAAAGATTTATTAGTTTAGTTTGTGGGTTCTCCGATTCCATTAGGAGTAGGGTTTAAAGATCTTTTCTACATATATGTTATGTTTTCAACAATCAAGGAATAAGAAGAATAGATTAATTTTGAACTGTGAAACATATCTCCGTATAGAGTGATTTTTAGATACTTAGGAGCGATCCTTAAATTCTAGAAGTGATTTCTAGAAACCTGCTGGTGGGATTCCAGTAGTTTTGTTTGTTTCAAATCCTAGTTGTGATTCCTAGTTCTTGATACAAACATAAGAGGTGATTCTTAGACCTATCTTTTATGTCAATTCCTTTCTTAATTCCAAGCCCTATATTCAACATTCTATCAGCTCTAAATTTATTGTTTATATTTGTTTTATCAAATATTATCATGTCCTCTATTTCTCTTACAATCTAATTTCTGTGAGTTTTATCACCTAGTTGATATCTCTTCTATTCTTCCTATGTCAGGAAAACTTATATTTGAATATTATAATGTTGATAGCTTGATTATCTATACACATTCTATTGGATTCATTAATTTTAGGTGTCAAAAAGTTGGCACAATTAATGGGCTAAGACTCTTGGATGAAACTCTTTATGGAAAAGATTGTGACTTGCGTGTTCAATTCATCCCTCTTCTAAATTCAACTTGTAATGTTGGAGGTTAGGCAATTGGGAGTTGGATAGAATCTATAGCATGCTATCTTGCCTAAATGGAAGTTCATTTGGAAGATCATCATTTTTGAGTCTAGGGAATTTAGTTAGCAAAGCACCTATTTTTTGATGACACAATCAACATAGGATTTTAAATCTTGAAGAGACTTTACCTAACCACTATAAGCTAGGTATGGGCTTTTCAAAATTTTTTCCCTTCACAATCGATATAATTTAATAGATGAATGTTGTGCTAATTATGATGTAACGTGCCCTCTGATTTTGTTTATCTAAAAGGAGGTTTAGAGTGGACAGGAATGATGCTATTATATGCCTAAAGATGAAATTGGGCTCTCTCCCATGATTCATGCATCCAAGTTATGAGGTCATGGTCAAAATATATGGGCAACATAAAGTATAACTAGGAACTAGACATGCCCGCACAGGGTAGCTCGGTTGGCAATCTAGCAGGGAAAATTGATACAAGGACCTGGGTTCGATTCTCGGCAACGAGAATGAAAGGGCCGCCCTGCTAGGCGGTCGACCGAGATAAACCGTGATTTACCCCCCTCACTACCTGGTCGGGCCTGGGTGTGGGGGCAGCTGGGGTGGCTGATTCCACCTTTTGGTACAAGGAACTAGACATCTCTCAGTGACTATTGTGTGATTTTAGTGACTCTAGCTACACTGAAGTGTTGAATGTATAGTTTCACATTAAGGCTGGAATGTTTTATTTTGGTTTAGGGACAATATTCACAGTACTACTCTTGCTTATAGTCTAATAAATGACTAACTCTGAAGTCTTATTATGACACCCAGAGAATGTATGAAAGATAGCAGTGGTGGATAACACGCATGTCACTCTACAAACTTGATTTTCCTTACCTGAATGATCATCTTGCAACTTATTGTATCCCTAGAGTACTTATGCAACATTTAAAACATAGGTTTCACCCAAAAATTGATTTCATTTGGTCATTTCAAGGTTAGAGGTCTTTGTGGAAAATGAGGTGCTATGTTTCCTTTAATATGGCAATGATGATGATAAATTTGAGGATCATGGCACTGAGATTCTCTAAAAGAACAAGGAGTTGGAATATGCTTACCCTTCTTAGCATATTTATCCTTAGAGGGAGTACTAGGCATAGGTGTTTAGCATATCTATAAGAAAGGAACTGATTTTAGAATAGGAAATATAAATTTTACATGAGTTCATCAGCCCATTGATTGCATGCCTTTGATATCTGATTTGATGCATGGTTGTATATTGCTTATCATAAGTTTGAAGAATTTTCCTTTTGTACTCTCTTTCCCTTGTTTAACTACAGTTTTTCACATGCAAAATGCAGGCATTTCTGAAAACCTGCATTGATCGTTACACTGGAAAAATAGTTGAACCTGGAACTGCAATTGGGTGCATTGGAGCTCATGGTATTGGGGAACCAGGGACACAAATGACACTAAAGACTTTCCACTTTGCTGGGGTTGCAAGCATGAGTATCCTTTGAATTTGATGGTTATTTATTAGTCAAATTAATCTTAAGGTCCATGTCTATTGATGGCATCTTAATTTTGATTTCTTAGCCTTGTTTTAGATATAACACAGGGAGTTCCCCGTATTAAAGAAATTATAAATGGAGCCAAAAAAATCAGCACCCCCATCATAACTGCAGAACTTGAGCATAACACTAATGTAAGTGCTGCTCGAGTGGTAAGAGGACGCATTCAAAAAACCGTTTTAGGACAGGTACAGCAGTCAATGTCAATTACTTGTTAATTTTCTGATCATGTTGGTTATGTGTTACTGAGTCTTTTACTTGCCTATTTTTCAGATATCATCTTGTCATCAGTGTCATCATTGCTTATTTCACATGCATGATTATGCTCTTTTCTAGGGTTAACTTTTGTTCAGGACCCAGACTTCTTTGCACTTGTGGTAAATCCTCTACAAATGTAAATTTAAGTCTTCAAGATCAAAATTTTTCTCGTATTTTGTCTCTATGAGAAGCAAGTTAACTGTTTGCAGTTCTCACATTTTGTCTCTATGGAAAATAAATCATTTAACGTTTCACTTTATCGAGTTGGGTTTTGTTTTTTTCATCTGGCTTTTTGTCATACTGCAGGTTGCTAAGAGCATCAAAATTGTAATGACTTCAAGATCGGCATCAGTCGTGGTCACGCTTGACATGAAAATGATTCAGGAATTGCAGTTGTCTCTGGATGCTAACACTGTGAAGGAATCAATTTTACAAATGCCTAGAATTAAACTAAAGAGTCAGGTGGAAAATAATCACGTTTTGTATTTTGATAATTTCACAAGTTAGTTATTCATACTAATGGCTGTGTAACACGCAGCATATCAAAGTTTTGGATATTAGAAAGTTGGAAGTTCTTCCTCAAGGTGATAGAAACAAAGTTCATTTTGAACTTCATTCTCTTAAAAATATGCTTCCAAATATTGTAGTAAAGGTGAGACTTCCAAGACTTGTATTTCCTTTTTCTATGATTCTGCATATGTGACTTTTTGGCAAGAATTGCGAAAGGACAATGTTGGTTAACATTTTTTATTGATGCCAGGGTATAAAAACTGTTGAACGAGCTGTCATTGCCCAAAAAAAGCATGATGATAAAGAGAGTCATCAAGGGCAGCCAAGATACAACATGCTAGTGGAGGGGTCTGTTTAAATAACCAGATAACATTGTTTTATGCAACTTAATGGTCTTCTGAAGATGAATGTTTTTGTTTCTTATGGTTTTCTATTCTGCTCTTTGATCTGTTTAGATGACATAAATTTGTATATGCCTTTGATTTGATATTTTAATATTTATTTGGTAGCCGTAATAGCATTCTTGTTCCAAAGTGGTGCACATTTTGGATCTTATTAAATTTTTTATGACCATAGTTGTCAAAATTCTCGACGTCTAGGATCTAATGAACCCCTTAGTTCCCTCTTTACAAAATTTTCACCCTCCTGAATTATTCTAAATACTATACTACCAAAACTTGTCTTTTGAAGCCGTACTTTTGTTTGCCTGTCTCACTTTAAGTGGCATTGCTTATTCTGTCAAATTTTAATGCCTGTTGTTTTAACTCATTGCCAGCTAGACACAAATTATTTGACAGATAATTTTGATACAAATCTTACGTTGCTTAAACATCTTTTCAGCAATGGGCTTCAAGAGGTTATGGGTACAGAAGGAGTTGATGGACGCAAAACATCCAGTAATCATGTCATGGAAGTTTTGGCAACACTTGGAATTGAGGCTGCAAGAAAATGCATCATTGATGAGATAAAACAGACAATGGAAAGTCATGGAATGAGCATAGATATTCGGCATATGATGCTTTTAGCAGATTTGATGACATTCAAGGTGCTCATTTTTTGTTGACATGGATTTATGTTGACGTCATCAAATGTCTAACTAATATATTGGGGATTTGTTGTGATTTTTGGTTATAATTTAACAGGGTGAAGTTCTTGGGATAACTAGATTTGGTATCCAAAAGATGGGTAAAAGTGTGTTGATGTTGGCATCATTTGAGAAAACAGCAGATCACCTTTTTAGTGCTTCTGTAAATGGTAGGGAGGACAGCATTGAAGGAGTTAGTGAATGCATCATTATGGGCATCCCAATGCAATTGGGTTCTGGAATTCTCAAGGTCCAACAGAGGTAAAACATAATGGATCATTAGCTGCTGTAGAATTATTTCGATCCTTGCTTTCTATTAGAAAGATAAATTTCTGCTATGCCTGACCATGCATTTCTCATATATATATATATAGATTATGTGTGATGTCTCTTTGATTTTCCATGTGGATCAGTCTGTTGAATATGAATTAATTATGTGCAACATAATCAGTTAGTAAAATCAGAGTAGTAGATCTGCAACGTAAAATGAGGATCCTAAAGTAAAATCCTAAAATTTTATTAAATTGCCTTCAGACTACAGTTTGTCTCGTCATGCACAATTGCTTTCTAACTGCAACGTTTAATCTAAGAAAACTCTCTCTTGTAAACATCTTTTTTAAGTGTTTTGTCCTTGGATGACACATGAGAGAGAAGTAAATTGTGTGTGGAACTTTTTTTCCTATTTGAAAACTAGTGAATGAATTGTCTAATCCAATACAATTATAAAACAAACACAACAATAATAAAGGAGAGTAGGAAAAGAGAGACAAGAATCAATTTATAGTGATTTAGTCAAATAACTTTGAATGTCCTGTCCTCAAGTTCCATTTGGAAATTCATTATCTTCTTTTTTTAGTGTGTGAAGAAGAATCATCCAAACATCTTTTTTATAGATAAAGAGGAACCTTTACAATAATGTTTTTATTTTTTGGTCACGAGTAAACAATAATAATTTTTCACAATTCTTGTCTACCTGAAGAGGGATCCTTATAATATGTAGCCATACTATTTTATCAATTATTACACTAGCACAACTATATACAACTAAAAATTCTCTTTCTTGCTCATATCAATAAACTACAACTATATACAACTAAAAATTCTCTTTCTTGCTCATATCAATAAACTAAGGCTCAATATATGTTATGTACAACAACAACAACAATCTAGTAAAAGTCTCACTAATATGTAATGAACATATTTACTCAAATGCTCTTTCTAATCTCTCAAGACTCTTGGCAATTCTACAGTATGCCAAAGGTTTAACATACAACTTAAATGTGGTCTATTTAACTTGAAAATTAACTAAAATAGTTGTTACACACAAACATCACAACTTAATTGTGGTCTATTTATACTTGAAAATTAACTCAAATAGTTGTTATAGACAAACGCTACAACAACTAGTGTCTGGGTAGGATCAGTTAACCAATCACCTTTGACAAAAAGGCAACCCTTGGTAACTTATGAAAATCACCATTGGCTAGCTGGTCATGGTCCTTCTATTGGCCCATCAACTAGTCGATGAACTAGTTGGTTGAAACCACCCATTATGAAACTTTTGGATACTTTGTTTGGCTAGCCTATCCAAACCCTTAGGAAGCGTGGGGCTGCCACCTGAATAGCTTGCAATTTATACCTTAATAGTATGTTGTAGCGTCTGCCTTTAATTCAATATGCTTGGCTCCATGTTGGCTATTTAGTTACTTCAAAAATGCTAGCAGAATGGTCATGATTTGTCGGAGAATTGGCTTTATTTATTGGATGGATAAATTAAAGATTGAATTACATGAAAATTTGTCTCTTGTTTGGTGAATTAACATTATCAATCAAACTTTGCTGGCTTCCTGTGACCGAGATGTTAAACAAGGCGGTAAATTGAGTTGTTGATCCTCAGGTGATTCTTTGGCTGTAATCGTAGTTATCCATGGTCTTGCTTATTAAGAGAGGGAATAAATGTTGCATGTCTACGTTGTTTGTAAAATATTGAAGAAATTACGTCTTTGAACTATGATAGAATGCCTGCAGATGCATAGACATGTATTGTCTTGGGGAAAAACCATCAAGCATTAAGCTAAAATTATATATTTAAGGCTTATGGGGACCAAAAAAGGGAGTGTAGGAACCTCTGCATAGTTACTTTTCGTGCTTGATTTTGGTGTCACATTTTCAAGCACGTGCAAAAGCTAGCCAAGGACATAAGTCTAGAGGTTAAAATCTTAATCAAGGTTGATCATCAACTCCAGTAGATTTGTTTCTTGTGAAGGGCCTCCCCTTTTGGTCCTGCTAAATATATTTGAAATAAAAACATTTCATTTTTGTTATTTATTAAGAGAAATAGCATGGGGCTTCATCTTATGACATTTCACCATCATTGTGTGCATTGTTTTTCACAATTGCATGACTTTTGCCCATTTATCTCGAAGAGCATTGATTATGACAAGTGAAGCACGAATAATTCCTTTGTTATAGTAAACATGGTTATTAAATATTTCGGTAAGAGTATATTTAGTCCTAAATTTTTAATTATTTTTATGTTTAAGACCTAAACCTTATAATTTTTTTATTTTTTTATAACTGATTCCTTAATTGTCTTAAAATATTATAAGTCAGTTCAACAGTATTTCTTGTTAGCTTGACTTGTTAAAGTACTAATAGAAAGTAACGCAACCAACTGCTCTAAGAAGGTTTAGGACTTGATCATATATTATATTTAAGATTCATGTAAATTTTTGAATAGCACTTAATTATAAAAAGTAAAAGACGTGTAACAGGGCACTTGTATTGTATAATTTGGTGACCCTTTAGTATTGTTTCACTTATTTGTTTTTTATTTTTTCCCTTTCTGGATATTGATTCACTTATTTGATTTGATGCTTACTTATAGTTCACAAACGTGAGTCTTATGTTCTCGTACTAAACAGGACTGCCACTTTAGCTTAGGTTAACTTTTATTTTCTTCTATCCGCAGAGTCGATCCGCCTCCAATGTTGCATTATGGATTAGATCCTATCATCTCTTAAATAGTGTTGCTGAAAGAAAAAAAATATTCAAGTTTGAGAAGCTCATTCATGCAAATGAAGGCTGTGTACGTGGTGGCCCGCTTGATCAGGCTTGGAAATGTGCGTAGAAACCTAAACATAAATAGTTATATCCAGTATGTTCAATGCCTAGGTTGTTGCGATCGGATCAGAAAATAAATAAATTACTTTTATTGTTAATGGTTATTTGTTTGTTATATCAGTAGTTTATAGAGATGGTAATAGAAAGGCTTCAGTGGCTCATGTCGAATTGTATAAATGTGAAGCTTCATCATAATGCAATTTCTCTCCTGCCAACAGACTTGGATTGGATTCTATACCAAATAGACTTACCTTCATTGTTTCAAAAACTCAACCAAATATCGAACCGAGATTTAAGATTTTAAAAGTTTAACTGGTATAAAATGTTATAAAATTGATATATAATAAAAACGAATAAAATTTTTGTTTTTTATTTATGAAGTGGTTTGAATGGAAAAGTGTGGCTAAATATAAATTTTACTATATAAATATAATATATTAAAATTTGTACCAGTGACTTAGTAATTTTAGCAAATTTTCCTGCAAAAAAAATTTAAATGCCAAGTTGTATAAAATTTTTAAGTTGTGTCGATAGATTCTTCAAAATAACAAAAAATATAGAGATAAATCTAATGTTGATTACTTTTTGTTAAGAAATAAAAAACTGCAACCATATTAAGGAAACCAAAATATTACGTTTCCCTAATATTTCACAACAAGTTTTCGTTTCATCTAAAACATATTTTTCTCACCATCTTACATCTTCAACTGTTGTTTTTTTTCCTCTTTGCGCCGACTAGCATCCTCGTCTTCGTCTGTCTCCAGGTTGGTGTTATATTTAATATTATCTGTATTTGTTTCTTTCGTTTTCACTTTCAGTATGTGGATATGGCTTTATGTTAGTGCATGCTTTGTTTATTATCAGTAACTTACAGTTTAATAGTGTACGTGAGTTTGAATGTTAAAACATTCTCAGAACTTATCAAGGTATACATATAAGATTATGCCACTGGCTTTCACCCTCATGAGTTTTTCTTCCATTGTCTATATATACATTCGTCATTTGCTAAGTTGGTTATAATATCTTAGTCTTCACAAATCCAAAGCCAAGACACCAAATCGAAAACCATGAAGCATCATCATGGTGTCTCCGATGATACTAATCTCACCCACAAAACGAAGAGAATTTTTGGAGAGAAGCTGAAGCAGGCATATGATTCAGCTACCATCGTTGTGACTGAGAAGAGAAACGGTCTTTCTTTGTGAAAATATTAGTGCACGAATGATGATGAGGAAAACGTGGGTATTTTGGCAAGGTTCAAGGCTACCATAGAAAGAAAAACCCAAAAAGTTAGAAAATTGTAGTAATTCTACTGAAGAGGATCTGGGCAACTGGGCACTCTTCTTCTGCTGTCTTCTAAGCCCTTGTAAGTGCTGTTGAAACAAACAAATTGTGTTTATTGAAGAAAATAAAAGTTTGATCTTTGACGTTGTCTGAAACTTCTGCTTGACAAAGAATTATACCATGGAGGCCTTTAATGCTGCAGGATTAATTTCAGCATTTGTTTTTCGCGAGAGAAGAAGAATAGCTAGCAGAATCTCAACTCAACCTACAACTTCATCGCTCAAATTTTCTGCCTCTGCTTCTTCAAGCACAAAGCTACCAGAATTACAAGAATGCTTATCAAGGGTTTTAATGGGGGTTTGCTTCTACTTTCCCGACGAATCTTTGAAGATTATGAAACATGAAAAACACTAAATGCCTTTGATGCAAATCTTCACGTCTTTTAATGCATTAAATGCAATGTTGAAATATTAAATGCATTAAATGCAACGTGCCTTTCATGCAATTGAAATATTAAATGAACTTTCCCAAGTTGTCCCTGTTGAGCCTCCTCACTATATGCAGTTCAAGAATCACAGGATCGTAAATCGTGCCTATGATGAGGTATTGTGCTAATCGTAAATTGTGCTTATGGTGGGGTGTTGTCTGGAGTTGCTATTAGGGGAGAACAGATCATCTGTCCAAGTTACTCTGTCTAATCTTGTCTAAGTTTACAAACGGCGTCGGTTTGAAAACAAAAATGGAGAGGCGCCCGTTTGTAAACTTAGACAGGGTTGGACAGAGTAACTTGGACAGGTGATCTGTTCTCCTATTAGGGAGAGGATTATTCGAGCTTTCTTGGTGGAGGAACAAGAAATCGTTAAGGTCTTGGTTGCGTATGTCTTGGAAGCGAGATGAAATTGTTAGACAAATGTGAAGTGATTATATTATTTCTAATTGATTTATGTTTCTTTTTGTAAATAATAATACTATTATATTTTCAAGAATTATAGTATGATGAACAATTTTTTTTGGTAATTATGCTGGACATTTTTTATTGATTAGAACGACTTAATGTAATTTCTAATTTATGTAATTTTATTATATACAATTAATGTGTAATTTTTAAATAATATTTGATTAGTATATATTTA
The DNA here is from genome assembly GCA_024703695.1 of Erythroxylum cataractarum. Lineage (NCBI taxonomy): Eukaryota > Viridiplantae > Streptophyta > Magnoliopsida > Malpighiales > Erythroxylaceae > Erythroxylum > Erythroxylum cataractarum. Next base: position 55,663,535 of record JANJEY010000005.1, read on the forward strand.
ATTTTAACTATAATGATAATTAATTAATTTAAAAATATAATATATTAGATTATAATTATTACACATAATAGTATAATTACAAAAAATAAAAACATGATAATAAAACCAAACATGTTTTTGTTTTCAGTTTTTTTTAGAAATCTCAACCAAACAGGTTTTTGTTTTCAGTTTTTATATTACAAATCTTAACCAAACAGGTTTTCGTTTTTTTAAGAAAAAAAACAGAAACCAAAAACAGGAAACAGAAACCAAAAACAACAACAGAAAAACAGAAGTGGAACCAAACGACCCCTAAGATTTAAAAAGTTTAATCGACATTAGATTGTTATAAAACCGGTAAAAAATTATTAAAAAGAATGTCCTTATATATAAATTTTTTTAAGTTTAATTAAAAAAGAGATAGTTAAATAAAAATAATTTATTTATTTTGATTTATAAAAATTAATCGATTAATTAATAAACTAATCAATTTTCAACAACAAAACTTATTAAACTAAATCAAACCAAAAAATTAAAACTCTTACTGAAAAGTTGACCAGTTCAAAATTTTTACTGTTAAACTGATCAAATTAGATCGGTTTTTAAAAAATAGTATTTCCAATATATTATATTTTGGGCAAAACATCACCTTCTTTACTTCCTATATATGCATCAATCAAGATTTCAATCCCTCTTTCCTTACTTCTCAAACTAATCCTAAATGTTAATCATGACATGTTCTGATGTAATTGGGATGATGTTATTGTAAATATTTGCTTAATTATCTAGAGTATATGAGTTCTTAAATTAGTGAATATGCAAATAAATAGTATGAATTTGTGTCAATAAAGAAATTTGTTTAAATATGCAGTGGATCTTAAGAAAATTAAGTTAAATAATAGATTATTTATTTCAAAATTAACAATACCACCAAATAAAAATCTTGTTAATATGTAAAATTTTGAGAGATCTAATAATACGCAATCTCACTTCCTTTTTTTTGTAAACAGCAATATTATTATTAAAAATTAACACAAAACATAGAAAGTGAAAGAAGATGAATCTAACCCTGAGCCAATTGACTTCCCCGTACACCCGAACTAACATCCTTCAATCTCAAAGCTAGTAGAAATATAAGAATCAACGGATAAAACGTCATCTAGTCAACTAGGAGGACTAGACCAAGAAACACAATGAGCTTGTAATAAAGCCGCCCTAGCAATGCAATGAGCTGCTTTATTAGCATCCTTATACGTCCATTTAAAGGATAAAGACATAAAATAATTTTTAAACCAAGACAATTTGACACAATAAGCCCCAATTTAGTGTCTCAAAATGTAGTTCCCGAAACTAGAGAAAAAAGTTCATAACAATCCATTTCAACCTCAATGTTATTCATGCCCTTATCTTTTAGCCAAGATAAGGCTTTCTTCAAGGTCAATGCTTTAGCAACAACATGATGCACCTCTATAGTAATCAAATTAGAAAAAGGTTCAATAAAGTTATCATTTTTCATCCCGTAAAATAGCAGTCAAACTTGTGCTTGAGGCTTCCGAGAAAATTGTAGCGTCAACATTACATTTCAACCAAGAAGGGGTTGGTTTCTTCCATTTTCGTTGAGGTAGGACAGCAAGAGCACTAGATGAAACTTTCCCTAAGGCAACATGAGCTTGGTTTCAAGAGGTAATATAGTTATCTGCCAAAGAAATTTCTTTAGTGCAAGAAGCATATATTTGTTGCCAAATAAAAACATTTCTATGGTACCATAAGTTCCATAAGATTGCCTCCATTTTCTGCATATTTAACTTATTTGTATCCTTAAGAATGCCTGAAATGATATCCACTGCACGAGTATTAGCAAAGTTCATGCCTTTAATATGCCAAGTGTTTGCAGCAAAAACACAATTGAATAACATATGGTTTTCATCTTGCCCAAGTCCACATCTCGGGCATTGTGTATCAATAGAAACACTCTTTGTACCAAGTTGTGTTTTACATGGCAAAAAATTGCTCAAAACTAGCTAGAAAAAATCTTTAATTTTGGGAAGGAGCCAACTATTCCAAAGATAGCTCCAATCCCCTTCAACAAAAAAATCACGAATATTTGAGAATTTTTCAATGGCAATTTTATACTCCGTTTTCACTGAGTAAACTCAATTTTTTTGTGAAATAAGAAAGAAGCTTATTTGAAGGTCTTCTACTACTCACCGAGATACTCAATATTCGAACTGCATCCAACAGAGCAAAATTTTCATTAATTAAATTCATATCCTTAGTTTGTCCATTATCCAAAAGAAGCTCACTAACCCGCATGTTCTCCATACCATCAAGAGGGTCCAAATTGATAAAGAAATTGTCATTATCATTCAATCATGGGTCTTCAAAAATTCTTATCCTTTCACCGTTTCCCATTCTCCACCGAATACCTTCAGTAAGCAACTTTTTTGCACCACAAATACTTTTCCATACAAAGCTTGGGTGAGACCCTTCGGAAGCTTTAAAAAAATTCTCATCAGGAAAATATTTAGAATTGAAAATACGGCTTGAAAGAGGTTCTGGGTAATTAATAAAACACCAGCCTTGTTTGCGAAGAAGTGTTAAATTGAAGCAGTGAAGATTTTGAAAGCCTAAACCTCCAAATTTCTTTGGAACACACAACTTATTCCAATTAGCCCAATGAATAGACCTATTACCATCCTTTGATTTCTAGCAAAAAGAATTCATCATCCACTGTAATTAATCACAAAGAGATTGCAGAATCATGAAAACACTCATGTATTATATGGGAGTAGCTTGAAAAACTATTTTAATAATAACTTCTTTGCCCGCTCTTGAAAAATTTTTATTCTTCCAACTAAGTAGCCTTCTATGAATGCAGTCTTTAATTAATGAGAAAACATGCTTTATATTTCTCCCAACTAAAGAGGGCAAGCCCAAATATTTTCTATGATCAATAGGAGTTTCCACTCCAAGCTCCCTTTTAATATTAGTCTGAACATCAGGCTTCGTATTTGAGCTGAAAAAAATCCTTAATTTTTGAAAATTAATGGCTTGACCAGAAGCATTCTCATAGATAGTCAAACTATTTTTCACCACTTAACTCTCCCCTGAACATGCTCTAAAAAAGAAAAAAAATCTCATAAGCAAACAATAAGAGCGACACACTTGGGCACCCATTTCTAATAATACAGCCATGAAGAGATCTCCCAGCTTCTTCTTGTCTAAAGAGAGCCGAAAGACCTCAACACATAACATAAAAAGATAAAGAGATAGGGGGTCTCCTTGTCTTAACCCTTTACGTGGCGGAATAGTATTCAGAAAATGGCGATATAAGCAAACTGAATAAGCAACAATCTTAACACAAAGCATAATCCAGTGCACTCATTTTGCATGAAAGCCCAATTTAATCAAAATGAATTGTAAGTAATTCCAATATACCTGATCATAAGCTTTGCTTGTATCAACTTTAAGGGCAACATTACCAAATTTACCCCTACCCTTACCCTTCATATAGTGGATAATCTCAAAAGCCACAAGGATTTTATCTGAAATAAGTCTACTAGGAACAAAAGTAGATTGCATCGGTGAAATTAATTTAGGTCAAATTAATTTCAAACGGTTAGCCAAAAAGATTATTTTATGCAGCACATTACATAAACAATAGGGTGTAAATCTTTCATCGAATCAAGTTTATCTTTCTTGGGAATTAAAACAAGAATCGAATCATTAAGATTAGAAGGAAACTCACCTCAATTGAGCCAGCTA